>JAZHEH010003196.1:0-47182 GCA_036589455.1 Ateles fusciceps | reverse complement strand
ACAACAGAAGAAAAAGTACCAAGTATAAGAGTTTTAAGGATATCAATGTTTAGGCAGACAAGGACTTTCTTTCACAGAGAATGGCAAACAAGCTTAGAAAGAAGGTGGAATGAGAATGGCATGATAGAAGGAAGGGGGCAAAATTAGATTCTAGATCAGAGAATGTTTTACCCTGAAGTCAGCAGGTTCTTAAGGAGAGACAGAAAATGGGGTTGTATGTTGACTCAGACTGAGGGTAGCCCAGTCTTTTGAAAACTTTAAGGTTATTATCTTTATTTACGGCTGAGAGAAACTGTGAAAAACCCAGACTCTGCCACTTACTGGATGGTTGACAAAATATTCTTACTAGGCAAGAAGCATTGGTGAGCTTGCTGGAAATTCAGAGACTCAGACTTTATCCCAAATCTTCTGAAACAAAATCTGCACAAGATCTTTAGTTTATTGCACATATTAAGACATAAGCGGTACCTTTCAACTCATCATGACTCTTCTATCTGAGAAATATACACAACTTGTTCTGTATGATGTAAATGTAGCACTCAAAAATAGACATCTCTGGCCAGAGTGGCTCACACCTGCAATCCCAGCACTTTGGGAGGCCGAGGGGGGTGGATCACCTGAGGTCAGGAGTTCAAGACCAGACTGTCCAACATGGAGAACCCCATCTGTACTTAAAAAAACAAAAGATTAGCCAGGCCTGGTGGCTCAAGCCTGTAGTCCAAGCTACTTGGGAGGGTGAGACAGGAGAATTGCTTGAACCCGGGAGATGCAGGTCACAGTGAGCCAAGATCACGCCACTGCACTTATACTTGGTACTTTTTTTTCTGTTGTTGAGATTCAGAACTTCTTACCTAAATCTGACTTTGTTTTCTTTCACAAAGTCCAGAAACTGCCCGCAAAACAGCAACACCTTTATCTTCAGTAAGATCCTCCCAATTCCCACCCATTCTAATGCTAACTGCATCTGCCGGTGGCTCCCAGCTTTCCTGGGCTCTGCTGCTTATCTCAGTATAAAGGCTTCTTCCGTGGCTGGGGTGAGCAGAATGAGACTTGGGCTCGAAAAGAAAAAAGAAAAAAACAGACATGTCCTTGTTGATGCACTTAATTTTATAATTCATCATCCAGAAAAGTGTATCTACAGTGGTATTGTGGACCTTACGCTATCCTCTCTTCTCAGGGTTAGAGAATACTTCTGGGTTCAAGATTATCTTATTGAATAATTTTAGTTGCTCTTAGAAGTCAGAACCACTTCTCTTTACTTTCTTTTCAAACTTGAGTCAAATAAAAATCTCTGCCTACGGCCACATGGTGTTTGTGTGTTCATGAGGGTTTTATTTTTTTTTCAGGGACTGTTGACATTCAGAGATGTAGCCATAGAATTCTCTTTGGAGGAGTGGCAATGCCTGAATCATGCCCAGCAGAATTTATATAGAGATGTGATGTTGGGGAACTACAGAAACCTGGTCTCCCTGGGTGAGGTTAACTTCAATACACAATTCCTAATACACCCTGAAAAATTTTTTTCTCTCTTTTCTATGATTTTTTGGTAATTTCTGCTTTGCATGAATGAATTTTAGATGTCTGATTTTAAGAAAATCTTGGGGGATTCATTCGTGTAAAACAAATTCTTCAAGATGTTTTATCTTGACCTGAACTTTTCCCTTTCCTGAGCTTCTGTAGCTTTTGCTCTAGGTTAGTGGCAATTCCAAAAATGTCATGGCATAAAATGTCATCGCCCACACTTTCGAATTAAGTTGCCACCACCAGTTTTTGATTCAGGTACTGGGTAGTGAAATTAAAGACTACAAATTGAAAATATATTATAAATATTTAGAAAGTTCTGTTATGAGTCAATATTAATTTTCTAGAATTTTCTATCATATCCTCTTTATTAAGCATAATACTAGGTTGGTAATGAAAGAATTCAGCAAGATTTATGTTACTTTTTTTCCTTAATAAAACAGGTATTGCTGTCTCTAAGCCAGACTTGATCACCTGTGTGGAGCAAAACAAAGAGCCCTGGAATATAAAGAGAAATGAGATGGTAGCCAAACACCTAAGCAGGTGAGAGTAAAAGAAGCAGATGACACAGATGAGACGTACAAAAGTCAAGCAGGAAGCCAGTCCTTAAAGTGTGGTCTGGGGAGCTGTGCTTCAATGAAAAGAGTTTCTGAGAAGCCCGGGTAATTTTTTTCCTTTGCTCTACCACAGGGACACCTTCTGCCTCATACTTGTAAATTCTCTAAGGATTCTACTTTGGCTTCAGTAATCTTCCTTCAAGTTCACAGTGTGAGCCAAAGTTTTCTTTATGGCTTATAAGGGAATGCACAAACTGCTTTGCCATTGCTTTTGGGGACACGCAAATATGTGCATATTTTTGAGAAACTCTATGTTAAACCATTTTTAAAATTCTTTTTTTCACATCATGTCTCAAATGTGTGAGAACAGTAGTTTCTGTTTCATTGGTGGTGGTCCATTTTTCTGCACATGCCATTCTATTTTTATTACTTACTATGGCCTTGAAATACAAAGTTTTTTACAATTTTTATTTTCTAATCTTTATCTGTGTTATTTATTTATTTATTTAGAGACTGGGTTGTGAGACTTGCTGTGGGGGGGATATGCAAGCAGGGTTACCTTTTATGTCTTCATTTTGCTGTGTTGCATACTGTAGATATAGATTCATAAATGGAATTGCTGTACTACATAATTTCATTTTTAATTATTTGAAGAACATTCATGATATTTTTTATAACGACTGCATTTTTATCATCAACAACTTACATAGATTTCAATTTCTTTATGTCATCAACATAGTGGGTGGGGTTTTTTGAATTTTGTCTTTTTTTTTCCTTTCTTTTTTCTTTATTATACTTTAAGTTCTGGGGCACATGTGCAGATCATGCAGGTTTGTTTTTGTAGTGGCCATTCTAATTGATGTAAGGTCATTTTGTTTTGTATTGTGATTTTTTCATTTTTCTGTATATTATTAATTTTGTGCAGCTTTTCAAATGCTTCTTCCCATTTGTGTATCTTTTTAAATTAAAATTTAGTTTAATCATTTGTCTTTTTTTGTTTGTTTTTGAGATGGAGTTTTTGCTCTTGTTGCCCAGCATGGAGTGCAACAGCACAATCTTGGCTCATGGCAACCTCTGTCTCCTAGATTCAAACGAGTCTCCTGCCTCAGCCACCTGAGTAGCTGGGATTACAGGGATATGCCACCATGCCCAGCTAAGTTTGTATTTTTAGTAGAGATGGGGTTTCACCATCTTGGTCAAGCTGGTCTCAAACTCCTGACCTCAGGTGATCTGCCCATCTTGGCCTCCCAAAGTTCTGGGATTACAAGTGTGAGCTACCACACTTGGCTCATTTGTCTATTTCTAAATCAAGTAATTCAATTATTGTTGTCCAGTTCTAGGAGTTGTTTTTATATTCTGAATATTAACTCTTATCACATGTCATTTTCAAATACTGTCACCCATTTCTTGGGGGGGGCACTGTCACATTATGTGTTTTATTTGCAGAAATTTTGAAGTTTAGTCCAGTTAAATTTGTCTGTTCTTTTTGTTGCTTGTGCATTTGATGGCTTAAGAAAATGGTGCCAAGACCAATAACATGTCTTTCCACCATATTTTTTTTCTAAGAGTTTCATTAGTTTTTTTTAGTCTAAGTATTTGTTTAAAATATATGTATATGTAACATCAGGGCTTCAAAATATATAAAGCAAATATTGACAAAAATGAAGCAAGAAATAAAGTAGCAACATAAAATTATAAACATTAAGACCTCATTTTTAAAAATAATAAAAAATTCAAATAAAAACCGATTTTAAAAAACAGAAAACCTGAAGAACATTATATTGTATATGAATCATTTTGCATTGCGATAAAAAAATTACCTGAGACTGGGTAATTTACAAAAAAATTTCTTTGGCTCACAGTTCAGTAGACCTTACAAGAAGTATATGCCAGCATCTGCTTCTGGTGAGGATATGAGTTTTTCTGAAGATTTATAATTGCATTCGAGGTATGCTACTTTTTGTGTTAAAAAAGCAAATAATAATGTAACTCAAGTCTCAAGTAACTTCATGTTGATTCTTTCTTCTCATTGTTTATGTGAAAGTATTTGATCAATTGTTGCATCAGAGATATGAGAGATTGTTTTTTATTAGGTGTCCATTATTCATAAACTTTTCTATGGAAGAGTAAGGACATTGAGTTGTAGGATGCATAATGAAAATCTAAATGGAGAGGCTCTTTGTGGTTGACTCATAACATTGCTTTGGTGACGTATAAGGCGGGGTGTTCAAAAATTCTGAATATTAGCGAGAGGAAAACTTTTGAATGTTAGTAAATTATTTAATCAATTGTACCTTTATGTTATAAAATGCAATAAATTAAAAAATTTTTTTAATATTATGTGTGAACTTAATTTTTTCATTAAACAAAATTGTTTTTAATGTGCTAAAACTATTGTGCTTTCAAAGAAGTGTTAATCTGCCATCAACTTTAACGTGTCCCATCTTACTTAAGTTTCTAAGTAAAGGATGATAACAATATATTATTTGTTGATGTAGGAGAATGATATCTCTAGTCATCTCCTTTTTGCCAGGTTTTTTTGTTTTGGTTTTTGTTTTTTGAGATGGAGTTTTGCTCTTGTTGCCCAGGCTGGAGTGCAACGGCACCATCTCAGCTCACTGCAACCTCTGCCTCCTGGCTTCAAGCAATTCTCTAGCCTCAGCCTCCTGAATAGCTGAGACTACCGGTGCCCACCACAACGCCCAGCTAATTTTCGCATTTTTAGTCGAGACAGGGTTTCACCATGTTGGCCCAGCTGGTCTCAAACTTTTGACCTCAGGTGATCTGCCTGCCTCAGCCTGCAAAAGTGCTGAGATTACAGGCATGAGCAACCACACCTAGCCTGCCAGTGGTTCTAAACAACAAGTAAGTTGAATTTTGTTCCCATAGGTCAAAATTGTATTCTTTTTTATCTTAATTTTTTAAAAAAATTTTGTGGGTAGTGTGCAAAAACACTTACGCATTTATGAGATATTTTAACAGGCATACACAATTTAATTATCACAGCAGAGTAAATGAGGTATTCATCACCTGGAGCATGTATTTATCTTTTGTATTACAAACATTCCCATTATACACTTTTAGTTATTTCAATATTTGCAATTAAATTATTATTAACTACAGGGTCATTTTGATGGTCATAAAAATTATGTGAGTATAATTAATATCCATACATTTCTGAGTCTTGATTATTTAAAAAATTTGTTTTATATATATTTTGTACATGTGGCCTCTCTGCTGACAAAAACAGACTTTTAGTTTTGATTTACATAGAGTTACATATACAAATATATTACTCTAAATATATATCAGCTGGGCACAGTGGTATATATCCCACAGATACATAGATTGTGGGATTTCTGTACAAAGAAATACTACTCAGCAATAAAAAGAAACTGCAATGTGCAATGAAATGGATGAATCTCAGGCTCATGGTGCTAAGTGAAAGCAGCTAGACCAAAGAATACAGATTGTATCGTTCCATTCCTACAAAATACTTTATCATAGGAAGTATTATGTGAATTTATCAAAGACAGCAGGTGATTGGTTGTCTGGGAAAGAGGGTAAAGAGATAATAAATTGCCAAAGGACACAAAGAATCTTCCAGGGATGCTGGAAATGTTTATTATCTTGATCGTGGTAATGGTATCATGGGCATAGACATATGTCCAAAAATAATAAAATTACATATTTTAATTATGTGCAATTTATTGTACTTTAATTCAGTAAAGTTATACCTAAAAAAGAAATTCTAAAGAAGGGAAACTAAAGCTGCCTCTACCTACACTCCTGATTTATAGTTACATGTATCTTAACACGTAATAACATGCAATGTAATAATACCTTGCATTATAGTTGATGCCCTTTGGGAGAGAGCCCACCACAGAAAAACAGTAGGCTATGAAGGCCCAAATAGACATATCCACAGAAGAATATAAATGTCTACCCAAAAGAACCCTGGTAGTTATCACTGGATTACTATATCGATGATTGAGTGTCACATTAATGTACCATGAGCTTTTAGAGATCAGAATTGTTCAGCAGAGCCGATGATTGAGTGTCACATTAATGTACTATGAGCTTTTAGAGATCAGAATTGTTCAGCAGAGCTTCTCTGAGACCTGAAAGGGGTTCCTTCAGAGTAAAAAAAAAAAAAATTGATAAATTGGATTTCATCAAAAATTTTTTTTTTACCGAGTGTCAGAATTACTTGCATACAGAGTAAAGGCTGAGAAGAGCTGCTTTAGTCTATGTCTTTAAAAATTAATAATGTCTTTTAAGTTAAGGGAAATGCTGGGACACACGTGGGTGCTTCTGGGGTGCTGGTGATGTTTTCTTACCCTAGGCTGTTGCTACGTGATTGTCCTCTTGGTGATTACCTATTGAGCAGTATATTACATTTCACGTCTGTGTGTGTGTCAATTTTTTTTTTTTTATTATTGAGACAGAGTCTCACTCTGTTGCCAGGCTGGAGTGCAGAGGTGGGATCTTGGCTCTCTGCAACCTCCGCCTCCTGAGTTCAAGCAATTCTCCTGCCTCAGCCTCCTGAGTAGCTGGGACTACAGGCATATGACACCACATCACGCTAAGTTTTGTATTTTTAGTAAAGATGGGATTCCACAGTGTTGGCCAGGATGGTCTCAGTCTCTTGACCTCTTGATCGGCCCACCTCAGCCTCCCAAAGTGCTGGGATTACAGGCATGAGCCACCATGCCTGGCCATGTGTGTCAATTTCTAAACTTTAAGATAAAAAATCTTTTGCCTGCAGCTGCCTACATCCCAGGAATCATCCTTTCCTCCTTCACCACACCTAATCTTTCTGATATCTAAAGGGTGACCAAGTCCTTTCTCTGTCTTTAGAGTATTTCTTATATCTTTTCTCTCCGTTCTCACAGACAGCCCCTGCCTGCAAGGTCACATTCTCAATAACTCATGACTCAAATCCGCATGGAAAGGAGCAGGTGGTTCGAGGAGGAAGAGAGCTCAGTGGCATGGCAAGGTTAGGGTTTGAGAAGCCTCCTGGAGGTCAGGCCTGCTCTGGGCTTTAAAAAACTGACCTCACCACTTTTTCAGCCATGGCCTTTCCAGTCCATGATTCCCTTTAGCCCAGGCACAAGGACAGCCTTTCTGTTCCCCTGAATATACGATAGGACTTAAACTGCATTTACCAATATTTGGCTTCAACTATTCCCTTCCCCTGTTCCCATTCTCACCTCCAGGCCTCTCTGCCCACTTTGGGTTCCCTGCCAAGAATACCTCACCCAACCCTCCACATGTTTATACCAAACTCATCTTTAAAGGACAGGGTAAGTAAGGCTGAGAAATGGCTCACAGAGCAGAATCCAGACAGCTGGGCTCACACAGGCCTGCAGCCCATTTCTCTGTCCATGGCAAAAGAGCAGGCAGTGATCCCGAAGTTCTGATGCATGGGAACAGGAAAGTAAAAATCCTACACTCTGTCATTAAGCCTTGGCTGGAAATTTTGACCAAAGACAGAGGTGCCCACTCTTAACAGGCAGATAAAGAGGAATCTTGGAAAGAATGCTAGGGCTTAACAAAAGGGCTTTGACTGAACTATGCACCAACCAGCAATTTTGCTTTGCTAGATAAAAACAAAATCTAAAGAATATTTGCAAACTTTTACCTTGAAAACACTTAGAGTACAAACAATAACCAGGTTAGGATGAAGGTTCCTTCTTGCTAGGTGTGTACTTGCTCTGTTGCTTACCGTCCTGGAATTGTGTACCGGAGGCTTGTTTGCAAGAATTTCCCTTAAGCGATTCTGACAAAAGTTTGTTATCTTTCATGTTCTATCACCCATCACCTTGAGGCTATGCTTGCTATGGTTTTCAGTAACTTACAGTAATTTCCATTTATTGGGTACCAATCTGTCATAAGAAAATATATTTGTTTTTATTATACTTTAAGTTTTGCGGTACATGTGCAGAACATACAGGTTTGTTACATAGGTATGCATGTGCCATGGTGGTTTGCTGCAACCATTACCCCATCATCTACATTAGGTATATCTCCTAATGCCATCCTTCCCCCTACCCCCCCATCTCCTGACAGTTCCCCGTGTGTGATGCTCCCCTCCCTGTGTCCATGTGTTCTCACTGTTCAACTCCTACTTATGAGTGAGAACATCTGGTGTTTCGTTTTCTGCTCTTGTGTCAGTTTGCTGAGAATGATGGTTTCCAGCTTTGTCCATGTCCCTGCAAAGGACATGAACTCATCCTTTTTTACAGCTGCATAGCATTCCATGGTGTATATGTGCCACATTTTCTTTATCCAGTCTCTCACTAATGAGCATTTGGGTTGGTTCCAAGTCTTTGCTATTGTAAACAGTGCCTCAATGAACATACGTGTGCATGTGTCTTTATAATCGAATTATTTATAATCCTTTGGGTATATACCCAGTAATGGGATTGCTGGGTCAAACGGAATTTCTCTTTCTAGATCCTTGAGGAATTGCCACACTGTCTTCCCCGATGGTTGAACTAATTTACGCTCCCACCAGCAGTGTAAAGGTATTCCTATTTCTTCACATCCTCTCTAGCATATGTCTCCTGATTTTTTAATGATTGCCATTCTAACTGGCGTGAGATGGTATCTCAATGTGGTTTTGATTTTCAAGGAAAATATATTTGTTAGAGTAAGTCTCTTATAAGAAATTGAGGCTGGGCACAGCGGCTCACGCTTGTAATCCCAGCACTTTAGGAGGCCGAGGTGGGTGGATCACCTGAGGTCAGGAATTCAAGACCAGCCTGGCCAACATCTCAAAACCCCATCTCCACTAAAAATACAAAAAGTAGCCAGGTGTGGTGGTGTGTGCCTATAATCCCAGCTATTCAGGAGGCTGAGGCATGGAGAATTGCTTGAACCTGGGAGGCAGAGGTTGCAGTGAGCCGAGATTGCACCACTGCACTCCAGCCTAGGCAACAGAGCGAGACTCTGTTTCAAAGAAAAAAAAAAAGAAATTGAATACACTCACCAAAAATCATGTAGCTCACTGTCTGTCACTTCATTCTTTATTCAGGAACTTCACTGGAAGGGAAGGGGCGTGACTTCATGTGTTAGAGAACATGAAGAGCATGTGTCTTGGTTTTCTACATGATAGTCTGTCTGTAATAAACCTGAGGCTCTAAAAGGTTCGTTTCCAGAAAACAACGCGATTTGAGATTTTCTCTGTCAGGGACTGAGGAGAAAAGCTGATACAATGAATGTACCGGACAAGGATGAGGTTGTGGCCCCCAAGGAAAAGAGGATGTGACCCCAAAGAGAGGTGCATGGCCTGTAAGAAAGGTGTGGCCCCCAAGAAGGAGGTGCCTCTGCAAGTTTGTCTTCCAGGACCCTAAACATGCCCTTACTTAAAACCTTTCCATGGCTGTTTCCCAAAGGTCAAGTCTAATGGCCTGACATTACAAAACAAGCTCTTCCCCCCCTTTGCCACAGGTCCTCTCATAGGCCCTGCTCCCCACCGCACCACTCCCCTGGCTGGATTACTGCTTCATTTCTGGTGTGGAGATCCTACCGTGCTCTCTTGCCTCTTTACAGATTCTCCCAGATTCCAGTGTTAAACTTTGCCCCTTTACAGATTCTCCCAGATTCCAGTGTTAAACTTTGCCCCTACCTCTCTACTATTCATTTCCAATTCTTCCTTCAAGAATCAGATCAGACAGGCACAGTGGCTCATGCCTATAATACCAGTACTTTGGGAGGCCAAGGCAGGAGGATTGCTTGAGCCCAGGAGTTTGAGACCAGCCTGGGGAGACCCTATCTTTATAAAAATTTAATTTAAAAAAATTAGCCGGGTGTGGTGGCATGTACCTTTGGTTGTAGCTACCTTCCCAAGGAAGGCTAAGGTGAGATGATTATCTGAGCCTGAGAGGTCAAGGCTGCAGTGAGCCATGTTTGTGCCACTGCACTCCAGCCTGAGTAAACAGAGCAAAACCTTCTCTCAAATAAAAAAGAAAGAACGAAAGAAAGAATCAGACCAACATGCCTGTAATCCCGGTACTTTGGAGGTCAAGGCAGGAGGACTGCTTGAGCTCAGGAGTTCCTGGCTGCCGTGAACTATGATTGAGCCGCTGCACTCCAGCCTGGGTGACTAATGAGACTTTGTTTCTTTTTAGAAAAAAAAAACACCAGACCAAGCATCACCAGTATGTCTTCTGTGGAATTAAATAGAATCAGAGGCAAGAAGCAACTTTATCCAATTATAAAGGAACACTTTTGGTTTGTGTATAATCTTAGTTTCTGTTTTAAAATGCCCACAGATTATCATATTAAGAAATAAAACTTCCAAGTTCATTTTCCCAAAATTTTAATGAAATACAGAAGCTGGAGCTCACTGAATGCCTTGTTGTACTCATTTTGATAATAATGAAATTTTTAGTCCTCTTCCAGTTAATGTTAATAATTGGGAGCTTCCCAGCTGGTGAACTGCAGAGGGGTTAAGGTATGGATGTGTCAGGCTGAAGTTCTGAGGCTGAGTATCTCCAGCTGGGGGCAGCTTCTTCAGTTCAACCAGCTGACTTTCCTTTAGAATATTGTAAGTGAGTCATTAAATGAAAATCTCCGGAGTCAAAAATTCCTGGGACTCACTGTGTTAATGGTTTGCTTTATAGTGTGTCTGGCTTCAGGACACAAGTTAAATCCTACACAGTTAGAAAGGGAAAATGTTTTTTTAATTTTTAAAAACTTTTTTATTCTTTACCACATCAAGCATGTGAACCCAGAGAATTTTTTTTTTTTTGATGCTCTATATTCTTTTGCTAAAATAATTCTAGTTCTTTTCTATCATTAGTCTAAACATTTTTTGTTATTATTAAACTCAATTTGGGTTCAAAATCTTATTTCCAGCCCAGGCAACAGAGTGAGACCTGTCTCTATAAAAAAAGAAAAAAAAAAAATTAGCTGGGCATGGTGGCATGAGCCTGTAGTTCCAGCTACTCAGGAGGCTGAGGTGGGAGGATCACTTGAGCCCAAAAGGTGAGACTGTAGTGAGCTGTGGTGATGGCACCACTGCACTCTAGCCTGGACAACAGAGTGAGACCCTGTCTCAAAAAAAATCTTATTTGATTAATAAAAGGTATGGAATAATATGTATTATCTCCCTATTCTATCCTTGAAATGGTTTATATAATTGTGGCTGTTATTGGCCCTATAAATCTGAATGAAGAAGGAGAAAGACAGGCAGGAAGCAATGAAGGAAAGGAGGGAGGGAGGAGGGAGGAATAAGGCCCCAGGTGATGCCTCTAGGGTAAAATGTGTTCACTGGATGCAGAGACCATGGAAAGGTGTCCCTTTAAAAGAGGGTGGGACATGAGAAAAGTATGGGGCTTGGGAGGGAAGGACTGAAACCACCTAGGGGTAGGCTTGTGGCTTGGGTGGAGGACAACTGAAATAACCAAAGGCTGGCGAAGCTCAGATGGCCACACTGTTTTCCACCAGGCTAGTCTGCAGGTATGTGTAGGGCATGTCCTGCTTTGCATTCCAGATCTCAGTTCCTTATCCAGGGCAGCCAGCTCCTCCCTGAACTTCTGTGGCACAGCCTCAGGCCCAGGGCCTGAAAAATACTCTCCCTATGCTGGCCCACAGCATGGAGAGGAAAAGACAGCTGAGAGACTTATGACCCCCAGTTTAGGGTGCCACACGGCCCTATGGCTGCCTCCTTCCTTAGGGCCCTGGTCACTCAGCTCTCACCATAATGGGCTCACATCTGCCCAGCTGCCAAGTGATGGACGTCTTGAGAAAAGCCTGATGAAAGTTGGGCAGCCTCGCCATCACTGTCCCCAGCATTGCATCCTTGATGGTTGGCAGGGGTAGCCATATTGTGCAGGGTGCATTAGGGACCCAAGTGTACCAATCCAGCTAAGGGAAGTCAGGGATCTAGAGTCAATATCTGCTAAGCATGAAAACCTCGTGAACCCTGTGCACACAAATTCCTCCCTCGCCCCAGGCCCCAAATTCCCAGCTGTTCGTCTCTGGTAAGTACCTGACCCAGGTGGACAGAGGAGTGTTGGCCAGTGGAGGTGAAGATACACATGGTGACAAAGTGGCATACCTGCTCCCAAGACTGTAAAGAGACAGGAAACCCTTCAAGGGGTGGGGAGAGTTAAAAGCTGTGAAGTCAGGAGTAGAGCCGAGCTCAGAGAAGGAGGCAGAGAGAGGATAACAAGAGGGTGAGAAAGAGCAGCAGGAACACTCAGTAACTCTTGTGGGAATAACCGTAACAGCAGGCTGGGGTGTGGGAGTGGGGAGCTCTGCTAGGAGGGTCCCATTCAGTGGGATGCCGGTGCTGACTCATACTGGCTCACAAGAGTCAGTCAATGATGTTAAGCTTTTTAGCAAGCTGGTCAACATTACCTTAGTAGCCAGAGTAGGAATATTTATGCCATGGAAATGTGCAAATGTTACAAATTGGGACATTTTATTTCCTGAGAGTCAGTTGTTAAACATTTATGAACAACCACTGGTCCCGCTGCATCAGGCACCTAAGAGGTTCTCAGTGTACAGGATGGGGACCTGTCTCCAGCTGAGAGGGAATGAAATCTGAGAAGGCCTTTGGAGTTTTCATAGGTGTTGGAAATGCTTCTGGAAGATTTCACAGAAGCACAGAGGATTCCAGGGAGGTCTCTTGTGTTTTGTGTCTGAGATTTCCAGGCAGGGGTTCCTCCTACCTCGGTCCTGGGCAGCCCGATTTCAGTGATCTCTCAACACCAGCTCTGCAGCTCTGGGTCATCGTTCACAGCCATGTCTGTCTGACAGTAGAGACTCATGATTCCTTCCATATACCTGCCAGCTAACAGTGCAGGGCCAGGGTGCTGAAGCCAGCTCTGCTCCTGGTCACATGGCCATGTCACGGTCCCAGGCCCCCAACCAGACACAGACCTTCTGCTCTCCTAGACATCTTCTCCACCCCTACTGGCCTTCCTGCTTGCGAAAGATGATTTCCCAGAGCCGCAGTGCATCTTGGCAAAGAAGGAAGACTTGACTCCCAGGAAGCCCTGGTCAGCCAAGTCATCAGGGGGACAGAAGGAGCTAGGTTAGCAGGGCTCCAGCTCACTTGAGAAGCTCCAAAGGCAGCTCCTTCCTCACCAGTCACCACCTGAGGAGCAAGGATGGGCAGGGTCAGGCGAATCAACCAGCCCTGAGTCCAGAGTCAGAAAGAAGAGTGACCTAGAATCTCCCTTTCTCTCCCCATACCTGGTCAAAACTTCCATGTTGGAGACCAGCCCAGTCCTGGTCTGGATGTTAATTTCCAAGATGTATTGCAGATGGGGAATTATAAGCTAGAGGGAAAATAGCAGGGAAGGGCAAGGTCAGAAGAAAGCTGCACAGGTCCCTTCAGGAAATAGAGGTTGACAAACAGGAAGGGTACCACGTCTTCAGAAAAATCACAGACTTAAAGTTCAGTGACCTCTCAACAGTGAGTTTTCAGAAGTATCATTCGACCCAGAAATCCCACTACGGGATATATACCCAAAGGAATAGAAATTGTTCTGCTATAAAGACACATGCATGTTTATGTTCATCATAGCACTATTCACAATAGCAAAGACATGGAATCAACCTAAATGCCCATCTACAATAGACTGGATGAAGAAAATGAGATGCATATACACCATGGAATACTAGGCAGCCACGGAAAAGAACAAGATTATGTCTTCTGCAGCAACATAGATGGAGCTGGAGGCCATAATCCTAAATGGACTAACACAGGAACAGAAAGCCAAATACAGCATGTTCTCACTTACAAGTGGGAGCTAAACACTGAATACACATGGATACAAAGAAGGGAACAACAGACACCAGCATCTACCTGAAGGTGGAGGGTGGGAGGAGGGAAGGATCCCAAAACCACTTATCGGATAACATGTTTATTGCCTGGGTGACAAAATAATCTGTACACCAAACCCCTATGACACACAATTTACTTAAATAACAAGCCTGCACATGTACCCCTGAAACTAAAAGCTAAAAATAGATAAAAATACAAATAAACCGCCAAGCTTTTAGTTGATTTGCATTGACTAACATGTTCCACAAACCACTGACTTAGTGCTTTATGATAACTGAAAGACATCATTCTCCTTTCTTTTCATATTTTTTTCACAGGTCTAGACTAAAATTTCTCAACTTTTTTTCCCATTATCATTCAATAAGTAGTCTTTTTTTTTTTTTTCTTTTTCTTTTTAGAGATGGAGTCTCGCTCTTGTCACCCAGGCTGGAGTGCAGTGGCGCAATCTTGGCTCACTGCAACCTCTGCCTCCTGGGTTCAAACAATTCTCCTGTCTTAGCCTCCTGAGTAACTGGGATTACAGGCGCCCACAACCACGCCCAGCTAATTTCTGTATTTTTAGTAGACATGAGGTTTTACCATGTTGGTCAGACTGGTCTCAAACTCCTGACCTTAAGTGATCCGACTGCCTCAGCCTCCCAAAGTGCTGGCATTATAGACATAAGCCACTGCACCTGGCCTAAGTAGCCTTTGAGACCTTTTTTTCTCATCTGACCCCACCTCATAAAATTTTAATGCTACATATATACTGTATATCCATTTACGTATTGCATTACATTTGTGATTTGCACGTAAAAATAGTAAGATTTTTCACACACATTTTCCAAACATCTTCATCCCTTGGGGGACACAGTTGCCCCACTGAGAATGGACAGTCAACCACTGCCTCCCTCCACAGCCTTGGCTCCTTCCTCTCCCCTTCATCCATTATGCTTACCTTCTTCAGCCACCGGTCTCCAACATGAGAGTTTTCAACCAGGTATGGGGAGAGAAAGGGAGATTCTAGATGACTCTTCTTTCTGACTCTGGAGGCAGGGCAGGTCGATTTACCTGACCTTGCCCATCCTTCAAAGACCGAAGAAGCTGAGCTCATTCCACCTCAATCCTACACAAGCTGTTCCCTCTGCCTGAACACTATGCCCCCTTGGTCATTTGAAGGTTCGCTTCTGATAGTCACATTCTCTATGTCATCTTTTTCAAGGGAGCCTCTTCTGACCACCCAATCTAAACTTGCCATCATATCACCCTGCTTTGATTCTCTGCATTGCACCTACCACAGCTGATATGTTACAACACAATCTCTACTGTCTCTTTGCCTTTGCTGAAAATGAAAATCTTAAAAGATCAGGACCTCGACTATCTTGCTTACTGCTAGCATCTAGAATGGTTCTTGTCACACGGGAGGCACCCAATACATGTTTTTAATAAGTAAATACTTTGCTCTAATGGTCTGTAATAAACCAGCCAACTGTTGTTGGTCTGAGCCCCTCTAACTGGCTAGTATCACTGTTTTAGAACTGATAAATGACTGGCTGGATAAAAATCTTTGTATATTATTTGCATAGTTTCCTCTTATTGGATGGAATCATTGCTCATCTGCATGTACTGTTTATGTATTGTACCAATATCTGTGCTTTGCACATAAAGAGTAAGATTTTTTTGCTACTTTCCCCAAGAATGATTCCCACTCCCATGGAACATGATATCCCCCTTGAAAAATGCATGGTCAGCCATGCTTGCACTCTTTTGCTCTCACATCTTCCATTCCTTGGTTCTTTCCACATCCTGAGACTCCTCAGAGAGGGAGCCTCCTGAGGTGGGAACGTGCCCTGGGGGCAGAGATAGAGGCCTGCCGGAGAGAAAGGAATAAGGTGTTACCTTGAAGACAGGATGTATCGAAGGCACCTCATGGTGTTCACAGCGATGACCTCTGCCATCAAATGTCCCCTCAGAGGATGAGACTGGAGCTCATGGAGCTGGAAGTCAGAGCTACGGGCCCAGCGTTTGATCACAAGCCAGACCACTGCAGGATCCACGGGCAAGAAAAGTGGAGGTGGCTGGGATCCTATGTTGGAGCTGGAACAGGAACAAGGTGTGAGGAGAGAAGGAGTGAGTGCCAGGTGCTCAGCGACCCCCCTCCCTTGCATGATTAACCTCTCCCTACGTCCTCCAAATGTGTCTCCCTTTCTCCATCTCACAGCTGCCACTCCCTACAGCTACCACTTCTTCCTCTCCCTTTCCTACCCACTCGGTGCATTAGCACCCTGCAAGCTGCTCTGCCTCCAATGTTCTGCAGAAACTGCTCTTCTAGTGCCTTCTCCAGCCTCCACTTCCCTTTTCAGTCCCTGCAGTGTGGACAAGATTCAAATTGCCTGCTTCCTTTATCCCACATGCTTTTTTCAAAATCTCATCTTTTAGCTCCACCTTTACACAAATGACTGAATCTCTAGCTCTCAGCTGCCTGCCACTTTGTCTTCCCGTTATCTCAACATTGGCTAGGCAGAAGCCTACACAAGCACCCTGTCCTCTTTATTTGTATTATTTCTGCAGACACCTGGCTTGGCTTACCTTTCCTCCCTGATTTCCCTCTGCACTCACATCCACCTGTCCTCTCCATCCTGATGGTCACTACCCACATCTGAGCCCACCTCCTCTAGGGGCAAGTGCTAGAGCATGTCGCCCTAATTCCTGTTTCTAGCATCTCCCCCTCTCCAACTCAACCTAAGCGCAACTGCGTATACGGTGTGCCCACAGCACATTTCTTTTTTTTTATTTTTAATGAGATGGAGTTTTGTTCTGTTGCCTAGGGTAATCTCAGCTCACTGCAACCTCTGCCTCCTGGGTTCAAGTGATTCTCCTGCCTCAGCCTCCTGAGTAGCTGGGATTACAGGCATGCGCCACTACGCCCAGCTAATTTTGTAGTTTTAGTAGAGGCGGGGTTTTACCATGTGACCAGGCTGGTCTCGAACTCCTGACCTCAGGTGATCCGCCTGCCTTGGCCTCCCAAAGTCCACAGCACATTTCATCACAGCCTTCTCCAGCTTCCCACATCACACTCCTTAGCCTGGCATAGTCTGCCCCCAGTCCAACTGCCCCCTAGAAATCTCCTAACTCCTCTGCCTCAGCCTCTCTGCCCAGTCCATCTTGCCCCTGAGGACAGGTCCTTCCCCCTCCCTCCTGCTTGTCTGAGTCCTAGCCCTCCTTCAAGGCTCATGACACCCCACCTCCCCTGATCCCTCCTGGGCTGTCTCTGTCCTCAGGGACTTCCTTAGTACCGGAGCTTCTTCAGGCTGCCCCAGTCTGTCTCTCCAGCTATACTGCAGGGCCTTCAAATCACAGACTTGGCCTATTTCCTCCTTTCATGTCTACCCCAGTGCCTTAGCACAGTGCCTTTGCAGGTAGTTGGTGCCTAGTGAATTTCGTTAAGGGCTGAGCTGAGAAGGCCGGATACTGGGAGCAGAAATCTTGAGTCCTCTCACCTGGATGACCACGGGCAAGAACTTTCCATCAGGATGCAGTTTCAGCACGACCAGAGGGGCAGCCAGATGCTGCTGGCTATACAGAATGACTTTGGCCTTGACCCCATCCAGCAAGAAGTCAGCTTCAAACGGTGTGCCTCCCTGGATGGGGGAAGAGGGCAAGGGCTGCTATCAGCAAAAGGCATATTCTTTCTAGTCTGATTCTTCCAGGGGAGAAGAGAGAGAAGGAAACTAACTTGTCTCCACCACCTACTTTGTACCAAGTAGAGAAGCATGGGCTTATTGTCTTATATAATTTTTTTTTGAGACAGGGTCTTACTCTGTTGCCCAGGCTGGAGTGCAGCAGCAGGATCACCACAGCTCACTGTAGCCTTGACTTCCTTGGACCCAAATGATCCTCCCACCTCAGCCTCCTGAGTAGCTGGGACTATAGGTGTATGCCGCCATATAAAAAATTACAGGGACTAATTTTTGTATTTTTTATGGAGATAGGGTTTCATCACCTTGACCAGGCTGACCTGGAATTCCTGACCATCATCCTGCCTCAGCCCCCCAAAGTCCTGGGATTACAGGCATGAGCCACTGTGCCTGGCCTTATAATTCTTATACATAGTTGAATGAACCTCAATTTTACAGCAGAGAAAACAGATAATCAGAGAGGTTGGGCGTTTTGCCTGAGGTCACAAAGCTTACAAAGAGCAGAACCAGGGTTCACATCCAAGCCTATCTGCCCTGTAATTCCATGCACTTTCTCTCTGTTGTTCTATGTTGATTCCTTATTAACAGCCACAGAACTCTGACCCCGATTCCCTTAGTCTGCACACGCCTGAATCCCTAGTACTAAGGCCCAGTCACGTTTCTTCATTTGACCCGGTTTCTATCAACCATTCCACCTTGCACACCCTCCCTCCGTGGCATGTGGGGAGGAGGCTGTGCAGCTGAGCTTCTTTAGGATCCCCCAGGACTGCTGAATCCCTCCCTGCTGACTGGCAGCAAGCCAGGCCCACAGCAGCAGTATCGCTGATGCTAGCCCACCCCATTTCACTGTTGGGCCTCCTTAGGGCTCTGATATCCATACATCCAGCTCCTTCTCCAGCTGGGTCTGCAGTTCCTCCATCCCTGGAGGGAACTTGAGGTGGACAGGAAAGTGAATGGAGACCCTCAGCATCATGGGGTTGGCACCATTAAGAAACTGGTACCCAAATAAGGCATCCTCCTTCCAGGAGTCCCACATATTCTCTGGGGAAGGCAGTTGTTGAACAAGTTGTGGGATCTGAGCTCTTGGTCCTTTCAACCCCCACCAACCATGCCCACTTGACTCCAGCCCACCAGAGGGACCCAAGCCTCTGGTTGCCCCATCTGCTGCTTTCAATTCCCCTGGACTGGGTGGGAGCTGGGGTAAGGGTCCTGGGAGGAGTACTGGGGGTCTGACCTGCCAGCAAATGGGATATGGGTTAAAAAGTATCCATATGTACTATTATTAATATAAAATAGTTTGGGATATATAGTAAGTAGAAAACAAGGTTTATAAAACTGTATGTATTGCATTCTCCTATCTATTTTATATTTTATATGTGTTTAGAAAATAATATTGATGGCTATTCATACATCATTGTGTGATTAGTTTTGAATTTTACTTCATTTTTGTTGTTTACTTTAAAAATAAATACATTAAACCAATTAGACTTAAGGAAAAGTTGTGGTGATATTGATATATTGATATAGAATCCCCAAAGCCGGAAGTATATATATAGACATGTACACACACACACACACGTTAGACCATTTTTGCGTTGCCGTGAAGGAATACTTGAAACAGAATAATTTATAAAGAAAAAAGGTTTTATTTTAGCTCATGGTTCTGCAGGCTATACAGAAAGCACAGTGCTGGCATCTGCTTCTGGTGAGGCCTCAGGAGGTTTACAATCGTGGCAGAAGGCAAAGGGGGAGCAAATGAGAGAGGGGTGGGAGACGCCACACTCTTTTAAAAAACCAGGTCTCAGGTGAACTCATAGAATGAGAACTCACTCATTACCACAAGGATGGCACCAAGTCATTCATTAGGGATCTGCGCCTATCACCCAAACACCTCCCACCAGGCCCCACTTCCAACATAGGGAATTACATTTCAGTAAGAAAACTGAAGGGGACAGACATCCAAACTCTATCTATCAATCAATCAATCATCTGTCTGTCTATCCATCTTATCTATCTATTGGGAGAGGTGGGTTGGGGGCAAACTTACTTTCCTTTGGAAAGCACAGACACTGAAGTGACAAAGGAAACAGAACCACAGTATATAGAAGAGTTTAAGACAATTGTAAGATTTACAGTAAAAAAGTAGAAAACTTTTTATTCTTAAATTTGAAAATCTAGGAAATAGATAATTTTCTATTCAAAAACAGAAATCTAAGCCAAATGAAGCTGCAAAACAGGTAATTTATTGTCTTATATAACCGGGAAGTCCATGGCACTAGTAGCCTCAGGCATGGCTAATCAAGCAGTTCAAACCATTCTCAGGACTGAAAGTCTTGTTTGCTTCTGCCTATGTTGTCAGACATGCACTGTTTAAATGACAGCAGTTTAACACAGGCAACTCCAGGTCTACAATGTTTTACAGCCAAAGGTCCTATATTAATTCCCCTGTTCCAGTTACATATGTTGTGTAATAAAGCTTCTCAAATTTAATGGCTTAAAAATGTATTTGTTTTACTTACAATTCTACAATGTGGATAGGGCTCAGTGGCGACAGTATAGTTTTGCTCCTTTTAACATGAACAAGGGCAGCTGAAGCCTGGGAGAGGGGGATCACCTAGCTCATTTACATGTCTGGAGGCTTGCTCATTTGCATGCCTGGAGCAGGGGAACACTCAACAGCAGAGCCCCTCTGGTTTCTCTGTCTGTCTGTACGGGCTCTCTATACAGTGTCTCCAGTGTGATGGCTTGGGAGTAAGGCTTCTTACATGTCATCTGAAGGCTTCCGAGGTGATTTTCCAGAGAGAGTGAGGTGGGGAAGCTGTATCAATGCTCATGTCCTCACCTGAGAAAACACACAGCATCACTTTTGGCACATTCTATTAATTGAGGCTGTCACAGGGGCCTGTTCAGGTTTAAGAGGAGGGGAAACAGGCCTATTGCCTTTTTTTTTTTTTTTTTTGAGATGTGGTTCTCACTCTGTTGCCTAGGCTGGAGCACAGTGGCATGTTCATGGCTCATGGCATCCTTGACTTCCCAGGCTCAAGCCATCTTCCCGGCTGCCCCAGCCACTTGAGTAGCTGGGACCACAGGAGCTGGCTATTTATTTTTATTTTTTTGTAGAGACGGGGTCTTCTTATGTTTCCCAGGCTGGTCTTTAACTCCTGGGCTTAAGTGATCCTCCTGCCTCGGCCTCACAAAGTGTTGAGATTACAGTCATGAACCGTCACACCCCATCCAAGCCCATCTCTTAATAACAGCGGCAAGACTCTGGAAAAGCATGTGGGACTTGAAATACTGCTGTAGCCATTTTTGGGAACTATAGTCTCCCACACTCCCCTTAAAGGGCTATGAATTGTCCAGTTTGAATCACATGTCTACCCTGTGATGTGTGGTGAGGGTTTAAGACCCTCATAAAGTTACATGGAGGCTGGAATGGTCAGTTCTTTAGAGGAAGTGATGATGTGCAGGCAAAAAAATGAAAAACAAGCTTGTTGATTACAGTGGAAGACAGTCTTAATTCATTTGTATCTGACACTGGGTGATGTATAACAAACATTATTTTCTCAACGTTCTAGAGTCGGAAAAGTCCAAGATCAAGGTACTGGCATTTCTTCTACAATTTGTTTTTTAATGGTTTTTGCTAATTTCTGTGGAATTATCTTTCATTATTTGTAGAAGTTTCTTATTTATAGACATTAATGTTTTGTGTTATATATTGCAAACACTTTCTATGAGTTGTCTTTTTATAAAGACAAATACAAAAACACAAAGAACTATTAAAACACATCCAAAAAATTATCAAATGTATAGTTTAGAGTACTACTATAAAGCAAACTTCCTTCTAAGCACTACCAGGTCAAGAACCAGAGCTTTCCCAGCCACCTAGAAGCCCCACCATGTTCCATCGTAGTCATAACTCCCTCCTCCCCCACATTCCTTTCTCTTCCAAGTAACTACTATCTTGACTTTGATAGTTATCATTTCTTCACATCTTTTTTTTTTTGGTTTTACCTTTTAAGTGTGCATCTATAGACATCATAGAATTGTCGATCATTTACATGTGATGTCTGTGACATCTCATTTAGCCCACTTTCTCCCTCTCATTCATTTTCCTTATAACTTATGTGTTGGAGAACCCATACTGTTTGATTAGTAGAGTTATGGATTTTGCTGATTGCCTATTTGTAGTGTGGTTCAACATGTTCTCCTGTCCTCTGTGTTGTACACAGCTAAGCAGCTGGATCATGAGACTTGATCAAACTCATATTTGATCCCTTTGGCAAGATTTTGGTGATGTTGTCATCACGTATTAGAAGCAACTGGCCCACTGTGTCCCCAGGTTCCATGTCTGTGGATTCATGCAACTGCGGATAGAATATTAAAAAATAACCCAATAATAAAAAAACACAAATAAAAAGCAATAGTGTAACAACTGTTTACATTGTATTAGGTATTATAAGTAACCTAGAAATAATTTTAACTGCAGAAAGCTGTATGTAGGTTACAGGCAAACACCATACCATTTTATGTAAGGGGCTTGAGCAGTTCTTTTTTAAAATTTTTGATTTAATTTCATTTTAAGCTCCAGGATACATATGCAGGACATGCAGTTTTATGATACAGGTAAACGTGTGCCACGGTGACTTGCTACATCTATCAACCAATCACTTAGGTATTAAGTCCAGCATCCATTAGCTATTCTTCCTGATGCTCTCCCTCACTCTGCTCCCTCAACAGGCCTCTAGTGTGTGCTCATTGTTCAGTGCTGACTTATAAGTGGTGTTTGGTTTTCTGTTCCTGCATTAGTTTGCTGAGGATAATGGCTTTGAGCTCCATCCATGACCCTGCAAAGGACATGGTCTCATTCTTTTTTATGGCTGCATAGTATTCCATGGTGTATATGTACCTTCTAGGGAAGGTTTAGCTTTTTTTTTTTTTTTTTGGCTAGGCAGATGGTTTCAAATTGTATTTGAAAATATGTGATGATTTTGTAATTTGAGCTTTTCCAATAGCTCTTTAAGGGTATCTGTAAGAATTAACAATGTAGGTGTAATTTTTTGAAAAGTCTCTTTATGATTTTTCATTGCCATTTTAGATTTAGTGAAGCTTCAAAATGAAAAACACATCACTACTGAATTAGAAGTCGAAGGAAAGAAGGTGTCGATGGAAATAAAAAAGATAGTAATGCTGATCGAAAAGTCACCTCAATAAGATATATCTTTGTTGGAAAGAAATGTCATGACACACTGAAAAGTCTTATTATTTTATTTCACTAAATATGATACACTTAGATTTTATTTTATTTTGTGACAGTTTAATTTAGTAAAGTAATTATTCTTTTACTTGGGGTATGATTTGTCTGTCTTTGAGATGTAAGGAGAACTTACTAGTAATGTTACTTTCTCTCTTTAAATTCTAAAAGTAGAAAATATTAATTTATCAACTCAATATTAACTATTTGAGTTCACAAACATTAGAGTGGAAGGGTAATTACACCTCATTTAACAGATAAGGTGACTGAGAGCCAGTAAGTACCTTGTCTAAGATTGATCATGACAGAGCTGGGACCATATATAGATCAGAAGATCAGAGATCAGCAGAAGAAGTGCTAATGGTTACATTAATCATGCTTTTTTATTTTCTCTATTTCTGATGCCTATATATCATGCGGCCTTGCTAACCCTGGAGGGCAGCCTCTCCCAGAGTTAATTAGCTCCTAGAGACAGCAAATGACTCTTCCAGGAGCATACCTTTTATATGCAAACCAACCAAATGAGAGCCTGCACCCCAACAACCTCCTTTATTAGACTCACACACGGCCCTAACGCTCTGGACACCATCCCCTGCCCTAATTACCCCAGAACCAGGTGTCAGACACTAGACATAGCCAAGATACCCCAGAGCCCCCCAGCCCCGAAGAACATATCTGAAGTCTCTACAACTTTCACACACATTATCTTGTATTCAATAAAACATTACTACTCAAGCCAAAACACAGAACTATAGACAAAATACAGAGAAAAAAGTTAAAGAAAACTATAGGTGATAGAGATAATGGAGTTACTAACAAAAACTTGAAAATAAGAGATGAATGTGTTCAAGAAAATAGAGGAACAGAGGAAGAAAATTAATGAAATAATTTTTAAAATTTCATGATAGAACTATAATCAAATAAATCTAATTGCAGCTCTAAAAGTAAACAACACAGTAGCTGAAATAGAGATTTTAATAAGTGGATTTATAGCAGAAGAAACTCAGAATAAAGTTAGATTAGCAAATTAGAAGTCAGGTAAATAGAAAATATTCATTTAGAAGTAGAGAAAGAAGAAATGATTTTAAAAATCAAAACTGGCCAGGCGCAGTGGCTTACACCTATAATTCCAGCACTTCAGGAGGCCGAGTCAGACGGATCATGAGGTCAGGAGTTCGAGACCACCCTTGCCAATATGGTGAAACCCCATCTCTACTAAAAACACAAAAATTAGCTGGGCATGGTGGTGCATGCCCGTAGTCCCAACTACTCGGGAGGCTGAGGCAGAAGAACTGCTTGAACCCGGGAGGTGGAGGTTGCAGTGAGCCAAGATTGTGTCACTGCACTCTAGCCTAGGTGACAGAGTGAGACTCCATCTCAAAAAACAAACAAACAAATAAACAAAAATGCTGAAAAACACAGACAAAGAAAAAACTATAGAAGGAGGCAGAGAAAAAAAGACAAACTACCTAAAGGAACTAAAGTTAAACTAACTTCTGAACAGAAGCAGTGGAAGCCAGAATATAACAGAATGTTTTTAAAATGCTAAAAGAAAGTAACTCCCAATCTCTAAGCCTATACCCAGTGAAAATATCCTTCAAAAATAAAGACAAAGTCAAGATATTTTGAGACAAAATATATAATTCATCACTTTCATATCTGCTCAAAAACAAAGATTAGAGTTTCTTAGGTAGAAAAAAAGATTCCAAATAGAAACAGAGAAATAATAATAGGAATGAAGAGGCCGGGTGCGGTGGCTCACACCTGTAATCCCAGCACTTTGAGAGGCAGAGGGGGAGTGGATCACGAGGTCAGGAGTTCAAGGCCAGACTGGCCAACACAGTGAAACCCCGTCTCTACCAAAAAATACAAAAAATTAGCTGGGCATAGTGGCTCATGCCTGTAATCCCAGCTACTTGGGAGGCTGAGGTAGGAGATTGCTTGAACCGGACCCAGGAGTCAGAGGTTGCTGTGAGTCGAGATCGCACCACAGCACTCCAGCCTGGGCCACAGAGTGAGACTCCATTTCAAAAAAAAAAAGGAATGAGGAACAGCTGAAAGGGTAATATGTTATTGAAGTATATCCACTTATCTAAGAATTACTGCAAATGTAGTAGAGAAGGCTCATTTACCTCTAAGAATCTGAGTAGTATTTTAAAAGCTTACTAACCAAGTAGGAAATACAGGGCATCTGACTTTGGGTTCTTCCTACTAACAAAATGAGTTTAAGCTTTTTTTTTCTTAAACAACCTATTTTCAGAAATATTTTTCTCCAACTGAGACTACTGTGTATAAATAAAAATATTATTTCAAATTGAAGTTTTTGAATGTAGAAGAAACTCACTGAGGATTTTTTACTCTCTTTTGACCTTTCTCCAAATATATAAACCTGAAGTTTTCTACAATTTTAAAGACCAATTTCCCTAAAGAATGTTTCATTAAAATCTAGTTAATTCACTTTCTACAATTTTAAAGACCCATTTCTCGAATGAATGTTTCTAGTTAATTCTTGTGTAAGGCAATGGATTCCCCATCCAGTTACTTAAGAGTGTATGTGCACTGCTTGAGCCCTGAAGCCAAGGCCATGGTGCCCAAATGACAAGCAGGTGTCCCTGAGAACTCAAACATCCCAGAGCGTACCTGAGAATATATCAAGACAAACCAGTCTCATTGCCTGCAGTAGGCAAAAAGAGTGAGAAAACTGGCTTAAAAGCAGCTTAGAGATAGGTGGTAATGTGGCTTTCTGGAGTCATCCTCCTGCTGCCCAGGAGTGTCTTGTATGTAAGTCAAAAACAAATGTTAGTCTCGTTATACTTGGCCTGATTATTTGCATAAAGTGTAGTAAGACTAGTGATTATCCACATGGACTCCTTTTAAGTAGGCTTTGCTAGAACTTTTATAAGGAATTCTAAAGTCAACTTTTAAAAAACCTTGGGGCCAGAAGCCAAGCCAAAAATTTCCCATTAGACTGTGCTTTTTTTTTTTAACGTGTCAAAAGATTTTATTAAACTAATTTAATTTGTTAGGGAAACAGTAAGATGTCACAACTGGTTAAGAGGAGCATTCAAAGTGTAGACATGTACACAGACCATCAGGAAATAAATCTGCTACATTGATGCAACATCAATCAATAGCTGGGGCCTGTCATCCACACACAATCACTCCACCACATGTACATATGCATCCCTGTGGTTTGTCCACAACTTCCAGAGTTGAAGAGTAGCTCAAGAACATCCAAGGGCAGAGGCCACTGGGAAAGGCTGAGCTACAATGGAGTAGAGCTCCTTCACTCCTGATTTTCATGGCTACCACCATTTTTCTCTGGCAAATCATAGACAAATTTTAAGATGAGTAAATCTATAAAAGTGATTCATCACAGAAGTTCAATCTCTCATTAGTTATTCCCGGGCACTCTGACTCACCAAGCACACATTCTGAAATCAAATTCTAATTTCTGTCCAAAAAGTGTAGGTCATCAGTGTTCTTAAAGGAGGCAAATGGTTGTTCTGAGGTAGAAAACATTTTCCAATGTAGATAAGGATGTAGATACCAGGTCAATGTTACACTTGTGTTCATACTAACAATAAACTATGGATGATGTGGCTTAGAGTCAGTCAATGACGAAAGATCCAGAGACATTCTCAGGTCACAAAAAGAATCTGAATGCTAGCTAACAAGGAGAAGGACTTCTTAGTGCTCATCAAAAACAGGGCTTTCCCACTTAGACTGGAAACCAGGCAGAACTACCATCTCGCTTTATCAGTTATCAATGTGTGTTGCCATTAACACTGAGGAGAGTATGCAGATGATAGATATAAATATATGAAAAGACATATGCATACATAAAGTATATACTTATATGTATACCCAGTTTACATTTCCCAGCCAGTGTTCAAAGAAACGAGAAGAGAAATGATGTTCCATTTTGTCTTGGAAAAGTATATATTTTACATATACATGCATGTATATATCTACATATATAAACATGTAATGCCTACATGCATATTAACATACTGACATACATGTGTACATACGGAGGTATTTATATGTATGTATATATGTACATTCACTTGACCTACTCCATCAGCTTGATTTTTGAGATGGTAATTCAAGTTTCATCTTTGTTCTGGGCTTTCCATCTCTACTGTGTTTCTCTCAACTGTCAAGTCACGTTTTATCAACACGTTAGAGTGCGGCAAGCCAATACAAGATGGAAATTACCGTACAAGTTGGGATTTGAGAGTTGCTGATTTCCTTTCCCTTTCCCCCAGCAGTGTGGACCATGAGAGTGAGCTGGGGGCCGGCACAGCCAGGCTCTCCCTCTCACTCACAGGGAGGCAAACCAAACAGCTCGCGCTGGAAGTCCTACAGGGAATTCAGCACCAGGGTGGCCTTTGTCATCAGGTCTTGGCTCAAGTTTCCATCTGGAACCATGACCACCTACATCCCAGCTGCCAGGGTCACCTCTACCCCACCCCGTTGGGAGCATCTTCAAAGACAAGACACTTCTCCAAAGGAGAACGGGGAGAGAACATCTTGGCCCCCCCCCCCCCCCGAAAAAGAAACACTCCTTTTCTCGTCTTCATCACAAACAATGCAGACTCCAAGCTGGTGGCCAGGGCAAAGGGAATGCCGTGTTTCCACAGATGGATGATGAGTTTCTCGGCCCCTGGCATGAGCGCAGCCATGGGAACAATACCTTCAACATCGTTTGGCTTTCTTCCACCAGCTCCTCTTTGGACATCGAAAGCTGCAAGACATCTATTATAATCTGTGCTGCCTCTAAAGTCTTCTTACCCATAACCAGGGATTTTACATCCCGGTTGTATTTCTTGTCATAGCGATCACGTATTTCTTGAAATACCACTGAATACAGCCGTTCAGTATCCGGAAGTCCATCCATGTCAAAGATGAGGTGGGTGACAGGCTGTAGCGGGGGTGTGGGTGGAGGTGCCGCCTTCTGGGTCTGGGTCAGACTGTGCTCTTAATACCTGTACCAATTCTTCTGTTCTCAAGTTCCCAAAATATCCTGAGGTTCCTGGGCCTATTAGAAAGTGTCATTCTTTACTACCACAGGTCAGAAACCTTGCAAAGGAACATTTTAGTCAAGTTACTAGGCCAGTCTTTCCAACGGGCTTTTTGTTGGCTCTAACGTTGACCTCCATTTCTCATTCTGATCATATCCGCAAATATGCTGGTCCAATCAAAGCCACGGTAAAAATAACCAGTGTCTCTGATTGTGTCTTGTTACAAAACAAAACAAAACAAAACAGAACAAAACAGATCCTTACTGAACTTATGGAAATGACTGTTTCCATAAAATATGAACACCCACAAAGTTTCCAAATTTCGGAGAACTCAGGTAGAGAGAAGGGTAAATTTTGCTCATAAACTACTTTACTAAATCTTTGTAAGGGCTGAGTTTTCCTCCAACAAAGAAGAGAAAAGGATGTCTGGTGACGTAACTGCTAGCTATGGTTATGCTTGCTAAGACTTAGGTGCATGGGGCTTGGCTTTGGTTAGCTCCCTTGTCTTGCTTTCCCAAAAAGGAAACCACCAGGTGATGGGCATCCTATTTATTCCTGTTAACTGCCAGGATTGGCAGGGTAATTGCTCAGAACTGGAATAGCCATCCAGATTTTTACAACACCCACCCCTTTCGTTCCTTCTTAGCTGCAGCTGGAGATTGCTGGTTGGTTCACAGGAATAAGCAGGGTCAGTCTAAAATGCAGGCAAAACTTAAAAACAACTAATGAATCTAGAATGTAATTACAAATGTATGACAAGTTCTGAAACATAATTTCTTTCTCCAGTCCTCATTTCTGTTAAAAACAAATCATGATAGAACTGAGTTGTTTGCAAAATAGACTTTAGTCTTATCATTCATCCAATTATTTGCATAAAGTGCACAAAGAATAATTATTTCTTTGATATTGGCTTTGACGGAACTGTTCCACGAGGAATCTTAGATAGGACTTTCTGAGGCCAACCCCAGCCATAGTTTGTACCCTCAAATACCTGTAAATTGGGTAAACTCCCCTCTTCTTGAGGTCCCAAGAGCATGTGGTTCCTGGGCCTGCCAGAAAGTGACACTCTTGAGTTCATGTCCTTTGCAGGGACATGGATGAAGCTTGAAACCATCATTCTCAGCAAACTAACACAGGAACAGAAAACCAAACACCACGTGCTCTCACTCATAAGTGGGAGATGAACAATGAGAACACATGGACACAGGGAAGGGAACATCACACACTGGGACCTGTTGGAAAGTTGGGGGAAAGAGGAGGGAGAGCATTAGGACAAATACCTAATGCATGTGAGGCTTAAAACCTAGATGATGGGTTGATGGGTGCAGCATCAGCAAAGACTTCATGACTAAAACACCAAAAGCAATAGCAATAAAAGTCAAAATAGTCAAATGGGATTTCATTAAACTAAAGAGCTTCTGCACAGCAAAAGAAACTATCATTAGAGTGAACAGGCAACCTACAGAATGGGAGAAAATCTTTGCAATCTACTCATCTGACGAACGACTAATATCCAGAATCTACAAGGAACTTAAACACATTTACAAGAAAACAAACAAACAACCCCACCAAAAAGTAAGCAAAGGATATGAACAGACAATTCTCAAAAGGAGACATTTATGCAGCCAACAAACATGAAAAATAGCTCATCATCACTGGTCATCAGAGAAATGCAAATCAAAACCACAATGAGACACTGTCTCATGCCAATTACAATGGCAATCATTAAAAAGTCAGGAGACAACAGATGCTGGAGAGAATGTGGAGAAATAGGAATGCTTTTACACTGTTGGTGGGAGTGTAAATTAGTTCACCTATTGTGCAAGACACTGTGGTGATTCTTCAAGGATCTAGCAATAGAAATTCCATTTGGCCCAGCAATCCCGTTACTTAGCATATAACCAAAGGATTATAAATCATTCTGCTAAAAAGACACACGCACACACATTTACTACAGCACTGTTCACAATAACAAAAACTTGGGGCCAACCCAAATGCCCATCAATGAGAAACTGGATAAAGAAAATTTATATTTTAAAATGGATGTTAAGGCAAAATAAAATTAGAAGCACTCACTACAATTCACCCCTTGACGTCTCAGCATCATATTTAAAAGTAAGGCAAGGCAATCAGAGTTAAGTTGTGGAGATCTATTGACTGTAAGGGGAAAGGCTGTTGTGGTGGTTATGTCTGGAGAGGCAGGGTGGGAGACTGTGGTGTCTGGAGGGTGGTAGTAGAAAAAGACACTAAGGAGGGGATGGTTTTCTTCCCCAGAGAGGTCACCAGTTGACTAATACGGGGCTGATCCCTCCTGGGCAAAGCAATAATCTTCACTAATTTTCATAACCCATATCAGAGTTCCCTTTCGTGTGGAGGTATACCTCTTGAGCAGAGAGCAAGAAATATGCCAAGATTATGGGCTAAGGAGTCAGTGAATTTAGGAAGAAGAGTGAAAAAAAAAGTGTCAATTTTATGCCTTAGGAAAGGCAATCAGTTTGCGAGCATTTTTGGTAATGGCCTAATAGTTTATAAGAAATGAGAAGATGGTGGTGTTTGTTGACTAGGGGATGAGTGCTAAGATGACTGCCTGGTGTTTTGGCCAAGGGGGTTGTTCCTTGAGCCCCATCCTTTATTCAGGACATGTTGGCTAAGGGATGGAAAGCAGAAACATTCTATTAAGCTCTATCATGTATGATGGTTGCAGTGCCATTCACATAATCAAAGTCCCATTATTGTTTACTTAGTTAATCGCAAGGGGCTTCCCAGGTAGTGAAGGTGTCTGGGAGGGAAGTGTCCTCCTCCAGCACCCTGACATTTGTCAATAAACTGAGGACCAGGGAGGCCACCCCCTCCTGCAGGTGAAATACACCAGAGAGCCCAGGTTTGGTTTCATCCTGTCTTAGGTAGGCCTTGGTAGCTGTGTCAAGCTTGTGGGTGCTGTTTCCATGACCCAGAGCATAATGAGCAGCTGAGTGTGAGGGTCACAGGTTCAAGGTCTGTGAGAGCCTCTTTCCAAGACAGCTCAGTAGGTATCCAGTTATTTGTTGTTTATAACAAATATAAAAGGTAAAGCATGAGGCCAAAAGGGGAACTATCGCTCATCAAAAGTCCTGGGGCAACTAATGGCCAAAATAAGTGTCGAGAGACTCCAGTAGGCATTACAAAATGTTGCCAATGTCTCTACAATGAAGGTTTTTTGTTTTTAAGGGCACATACGGAAGTGCTTGTCGTTAATTAAGAGGCAAGATTTGTAAATGTTGCCACCAGAACCCCAAAGGACAAAGAAATATTGGTCTTAAGTGTTCTTAATGCATGTATCAAGTGAATATTCTTGGAGAAGAATGTCATAGTGTTATTCCTGTGTTCCCAGAGGTGAATGTCATTAAGATCTTGTTTGCAAAAATTGTGTGTGATGACAAAGTGGTGGTGGTCCCCCATGGATATCCTGGGAAAGTATATTGTGTCCCTTCAGAGGTGGAAGCAATCTGAAGCTGAGAAGCTGTTGAAATAGGCACTAAACAGCCCAGGCACAGAGGCTCATGCCTGTAATCCCAGCACTTTGGGAGGCTGAGGTAGGTGAATCTTGAGGTCAAGAGATCAAGACCATCCTGGCCAACATGGTGAAACCCCATCTCTACTAAAAATACAAAAATCAGCTTGGAATGGGCGGTGCATGCCTGTAGTGCCAGCTACTCAAGAGGCTGAGGCAGGAGCATCTCTTGAACCCGGGAGGTGGAGGTTGCAGTGAGCCGAGATCACACCATTGCACTCCAACCTGGCGACACAGAGAGACTCCGTCTCAAAAAAATAAGAAAAAATAAAAGAGAAATAGGCACTAAACAGAACAGCTTAGCCAATTCTATAAGAACAAAACATTTTCCAACTGTTGATTGGATAAGTCAGTAATTTTAATATTAGGTGTTGAGTATGGGGGCCCTAACGGATGGGAACACAGCATTAGGCTTGTAGTAATTCGTCATAAGACACCCTTCATATGCTTTTTTTTTTTCCCCAGATTTGGGAACAGCAAAAAAATTGGGGTTTTAGATGGACAGGCAGTGGCAATAACCATCCCTTTAATAATTAGGTTTTATATAATTAGTTTTAATCACTGAAGGCCCTGGTTCAGCTACGGGCTCATAGGGTGCCATTTTATCAAGCCAAATTGTAAGCACCGAAGACATTAATTTATTTATTGTGTCAGAGCATCTATGTTCAACACAGGCTGTTTTATAGCAATGGGTATATTGCCAAGGGAAATTTAGGCAAGGCTACAGTTAAAGTGAGGCATACTCATTTCTCAAAATTTATATTTGGTTGCCTTCTCAAGATTATAGGAAAAAACTGTTTAAATTTAGTGAGATCCTCGGGTATAACTTAAGTCCCAGTATTGATCAAGTTCATAAATTTTTGCAAATTAGTGCGTTTTAACAGACTATTAAAGTTGAATTAAAACTGATGTTATCAAGAGGCACAGAAGCCAATTAGTGCCCTTTAAATCTTTTGGCATATAAATTCTTTAGAACATAAATTAGTACATAAAATTTGAATTCCCAATTAGATCAAAGTATGAAAAATATATGCACCATTTATCAACTTGTCATATATTTATGTTAACAGATTTTTTTGTAGTTCATAAGTACGATGACAGGGTCTTCACACTCGTGTGAGATATGTCTCCCTCAAACGTTGCTATATTGGCACATTAACTAACATTAAAAAAAAAACATTGAATATAAGACGTATTTAACGACCTTCTATTTTTACACTGTATTTAGAAGTTTATTCACAAATAAGTAATCTTTCGCTAGTATTATATTTGCTAGACCTGGCATTTCTTCAATACTTAAAATTTTTGGTTTGGTTTTGTTTCAGGCTTTTAGCCACCTGAACCTGAGGTTCTGAGTTTCTGTCTTTTTGGTTGATAAGAGGAAAAGTGGGAGAAAGAAAGGGCTGTGGTGCCTTAGGCAACAGCCTTTTTCTAAGATGGCCCCACAACAAGGTAATCTGTCAATTTTTTTTTTCTTTTTTTTTAAGTAAAATCATTGGAATGGCTTATATTTCTAGGTGGCTAAAATGTATATTTTTCTTTCTTGTCTCTCTTTGGATGTTTATCTGACAATTTCTGGTGGTGCCAAGTAGCTCTTATTGTTGTGACCTTAGAAACTGTTACTCTAAAATGTCAGAGAAATCTCTGGGTATACCAGCCTTCCAAGCATATTAATGATGAGCCAGAATTCATCTCCTAGATCCTTCACTAAATGCTTCTGCAGCCAAAACATTTTTGGAGAATCCTATCAAAATGTACCTTGTGTTTTAAAATGAAGAGTTAAGAAATAAAACTAAAATAAAATGAAGAGTTAAATTAAATCACATATTTAAGTAAGCACTGCCTATATCTATGACCCTGTGCCACATGATTCAGGATAAAAACCACCTGTTCTCTCTTCATGATTCACTTGTTAGAATGTAAACATTTATAGCACAAAACTTATTTAAATATAATTTTAAAAATAAACAAATGGGCCAGCATGGTGGCTCACACCTGTAATCCCAACACTTTGGGAGGCCGAGGCAGGCGGATCACAAAGTCAGGAGATCAAGACCATTCTGGCCAACATGGTGAAACCCTGTCTCCACTAAAACACAAAAACTTGGCCGGGCATGGTTGCAGGTGCCTATAATGTCAGCTACTCAGGAGGCTAGGCAGGAGAATCGCTGTGAACCCAGGAGGCAGAGGTTGCAGTGAGCCGAGATTGCGCCACTGCACTCCACCCTGGCAGCAGAGCGAGATTCTGTCTCAAAATATAAATGAATAAATTGAACACTGCTTACTTTTTATTTGGGGGAAAGGCTGAGGTAAGATAGATAGCTATAAAAAGAACCACTAGTATTGTAAATATATTCTTAAACAAAATGGACACAGTTTGATAAGCTTTATGCTGAGAAAGATGGGGCCATATTATATTCCTCTGTTTTCCAGTGCCCCACCCAGTGCCTAACTACCATGGAGTAAGCACTCAAGAAATTTTTTTTGAGACAGGGTACTGCTGGGTTGCCCATGTGGAGTGCAGTGGTGCAATCATGGCTCACTGCAGCCTCCAACTCCTGGGCTCAAGTGATCCTCCTGTCCAGGCTGGTCTTCAGCTCCTGGGTTCAAGATATCCTCCTGCTTCAGCCTCTCAAAGTGCTGGAATTACACCTCTTGACTGCCGGGCACTCAGTTAATTTCTGACAAGGGAATGAAGATATAACTTCCTTTACCCATTGCAGCTTAAGATACAAGAGAAGCTCTGGGATATTAAAATGAGAAAGAGTCTTGGAAAAAATTAACTGGAGTACACAGAATATTTCCCATTATGTGCTATAAAAAATATGTCATCAAAAATATCCATAAAAGTGTGGCTTAGAATGGGACAAAAGCCCAAGGTAAAAAAAAAACACCCTCACAGGGTTAATGGGAATTACAAGCCAGGCTTCAGGCAGAATTGTAGTCAGGCATCAACCAGGGTGCACTGGTGTGCTCTGACTCACTTCCCTGCAGCTGCTAACTAACCGAGGGTCTCGCAGCACACTGACCACCTGCTCCCCCATTGCTCCCATAGATAAAATCTGACAGTGGAACTTTTTACCCAAGAATTGCTTGAGGTGTTTTACAGATCCTGAATTCCAGCAGAATCCCTGATGCCAACGGGTTTGAAGATCCCTACCAGGAAACCGACTCAGCATCTCCTCGTCCAATGACTTCACCCCCTACTTCTCCACCAATCAGCAATCCCCATACTTCAGCCCATCACCTGTCCAGACCCCTTAGAATCCCCATTCCCAAACCTCTCAGGGAGGCAGATTTGAGGTTTCCTCTCATCTTCTCGTTCAGTTGCCCTACAATTATTCATCCCCTTCTCTGCTGCAACTCCCACTGTTTTGGTGCATTGGTTTGTTACCATGCAACAGGCAATCCAACCTGGTGGTCTTATAACCATATTCAAGGGAAACAGAGAAATAAATAAATGTGAAACAGAGAGGTGTGACTTGGAAATTGTATAAACTGGGTGTTGCAACTTCCCTATACTTTGTGTTTTCATACTAACTTTGTTCACGCTCTTAAAGTGCTACCTTTGACTGTGATTCTGATGAGGAGGAGTAGTAGGAGAACAGGGGTGGTAAGGTTTTAAACTACTCTCTTTCTCATTTTCCAAGCATTTACAAGTAGCTCAAATTTTTCCAAGTATTCCTTTCTTTCTACAGAACTTCCATTAAAATAAAAAGCAATTCTGAATCAAGCCTTATGCATAAGAATTAATGGTTCCACCTTATAGATCCCAAATCAGTGTGTCATTTGGGCAAGTCACCTCTCTCCCAGATTCTTATTTGTCCTACGTGGAACTGGAGTTTTGCAACAGATGCTACTCTTCCTTCTCCTTTCCAGCTCTGTTACAAACTTAATATTAAGAAAGCCTGAGAGTAAAATCTGTACTGTATAAATCCACAGGAATGTTTATACCGACTAAATAATTTCCTCCAATCTGGTCACCTTTCTATGTGAAAATTCCTCATCTTACAATGTCTCATGCATAAAGTCATTTGGCCTCTTAACTGCACTGTTAAATATTTTTAAGACCAAAAAGCTTGCTAAACCCAAAACAGTGAAAGCATTCAGTTGAAAATAAAGTGAAAAGCCACATATGGCTTAGAGGGAGAAAGCAGCGCTAATGATTTTAGGCCTTAACAGTTTGAGATCCCGACTGGCTGCTCTGAAGCCATCTTTGCACTGTTCCTCGTCCAGCTCCTTGCTCACCGCAGCCGCCTCCGCTGCGTGCCTCGACTCTTCCGCTGAGGACTCTGGCAGCTTTATCGCCAGAGTCCCTGAACTCTCGCTTTGTTTTCAATCCCCTGCATCGGGTCACCCGTGTGCCCCACCGTGTCAGACGCAGCCACAGACACCAGCTCCCAAATCACACCAAGGATTTAAAGGAGAAGAAGGAAGTTGAGGAAGAGGTGGAAAACGGAAGAGATGCCCCTGCTAACGGGAATGAGGAAAATGGGGAGCAGGAGGCTAACAGTGAGGTCCATGAAGAAGAGGAGGAAGGTGGGGGAGGGAGAGGAGGAAGAAGGTGAGGGTGAGGAAGAGGATGGAGATGGAGATGAAGATGAGGAAGCTGAGTCGGCTCTGGGCAAGCGGACAGCTGAAGATGCTGAGGATGACGATGACGATACCAAGAAGCAGAAGACCGAGGATGACTAGACAGCAATAAAGGAAAACTTCAACTAAAAAGAAAAAAAAAACGCCGCCATGACCTATTCCCCTTGCACTTTCCATCTCAGAATCTAAACGTGGTCACCACCTTTGAGTAGAGAGGCCTGTCCGCCCACCCACCAAGGGCAGTGCCACCTGCAGATCACACTCAGGCTCCACCACCCACCCGAAACCATGAGAATTTGCAAAGGGAGGAAAAAGAACCAAAACTTCCAAGTCTCTGCTTTTTTTCTTCAAAGTACTTTAAAAAGGAAATTTGTTTGTATTTTTATTTACATTTTATATTTTTGTACATATTGTTAGGGTCAGCCATTTCTAATGATCTCCGATGACCAAACCAGCCTTCAGAGTGTTCTCTGTCCTACTTCGGATTCTACTGGTGGTGTGACCACGTTCATTATAATCTCAAAGGAGAAAAAAAACTTTGTTAAAAAAAAAGCAAAAACAACAACAGAAAAACAATCTTATTTGAGCATTCCAGTAACTTTTTTGTGTATGTACTTAGCTGTACTACAAGCAGTTGGTTTGCATGAGATGGTTAAAAAGGCCAGCTGGGCCCGGTGGCTCATGCCTGTAATCTCAGCACTTTGGGAGGCTGAGGCGGGCAGATCACATGACGTCACAAGTTCAAGATCACCTTGAGCAACATCAAGAAACACCGTCTCTACTAAAAATACACGAAAATTAGCCAGGTGTGGTGGAGCATGCCTGTAATCCCAGGTACTCAGATGGCTGAGGCAGGAAAATCACTTGAACCCAGGAGGTGGAGGCTGCAGTCAGGCGAGATCCCGCCATTGCACTCCAGCCTGGGCAACAAGAATGAAATTCCATCTCAAGAAAAAAAAAAGGCCAAATACAAAAGGTTTCTTTTTTTCCCTTGTTATATAAGAAATTGCAGTGAGTTTTCTTTCTCTTTTTTTGGCCTGCTTGATGTATGTGTGAAACACTGTTGTCCAACAACAAAAAGGAATTTCATTTTTGCTGAGTTGTTCTTAAAAAAAAAAAAAAAAGTTTCAAATTCCAGAGAGAAAAGTAATACACCAGTAGGTCTGCAACAATATCAAGGTTATTGGTATTTAAAATCAAACTGTGGCTGGGCATGGCTCACGCCTGTAATCCCAGTACTTTGGGACACTGTGAGCAAATCACATGAGGTCAGAAGTTCGAGACCAGCCTGGCTGACATGGTGAAATCCCATCTCTACTAAAAATACAAAAATTATCCAGCTGTGGTGGTACGTGCCTGTAACCCAGCTACTTGAGAGGCTGAGGCAGGAGAACCACTTAAATCTGGGAGGCAGAGGTTGCAGCCAGCCAAGACTGTGCCACTGCACTCCAGTCTAGGCGACAGAGTGAGACTCCAGTTCAAAAAATTTTTTAAATAAAATCAAACCATCAGAGTAGTTCAGACCTTCTCCTAACACTTGCAGGGCCCAGACTGAGAATGCAAAACATGGCCCAAATAGCCTATGTCCAGGTATTTAAGTTGCAAATCAAATTAACAAACTGTCAGATAAAACATGCTCTATCTTTCTAGCTTGACAAATGCACCCGTCTAAAACATTAATTTTTTTGTTGGAGTGGGGGACAGAGTCCTGCTGCTCTGTTGTCCAGACTGGCGGCGCAATCTTGGCTTGCTGCAACCTCCACCTCCCAGGATCAAGCAATTCTCCTGCCTCAGCCTCCCAAGTAGCAGGAATACAAGCGTGTGCCACCACACCTGGCTAATTTTTTGTAACTTTTTAGTGGAGACGGGGTTTCACCATGTTGGCCAGACTGGTCTCGAACTCATGACCCCACGTGATCTGCCCACCTCAGCTTCCTAAAGTGCTGGGATTACAGAACATTAAACTTTTAAAATTGGTTAAAAGATCTGTTTCTCCTAAGGTAAAAAAATGGAGCCAGTGCAATGGTGTGCACCTATAATCTCAGCTACTAGGAGGCTGAGCAGAAGGACTGCTTGGCTCAAGAGTTTGAGGCCAGCCTGGGCAACACAGTGACACCTCACCTCAAAACAAACAAAAAAATGGCAAAATGGCAAGATAATTGAGTGTAATTAAGTTGAATGTTGTCTGGATGCTCTGATGATAAGCTGGTGATTTGGGGATGAGTAATAAAGGTATACATATTGCATTAATTGTTTTTTGGCCTTCACTTATTTTATTTTGTTCTGAGACGCAGTCTCACTCTGTCCCCCAGACTGGAGTGCAGTGGTGTGATCTCGGCTCACTGCAACCTCCACCTCCCAGGTTCAAACAATTCTCCTGCCTCAGCCTCCTGAGTAGCTGAGATTACAGACATACACCACCATGCCCAGCTAATTTTTGTATTTTTAGTAGAGATGGGAGTTTCACCATGTAGGCCAGGCTGGTCTCAAACTCCTGACCTCGTGATCTGCCTGCCCCGGCCTCCAAAAGTGCTGTGATTACAGGTATGAGCCCCCGCACCAGGTCCACTCATGTTATTATAATTAAAATTTGCACGTAATTTATGCTTTACAGACAGTATGGATGCTTGTTCCAACTAGCTCTACATACATACAAATGTAAGAATAGCATGCATCATTATTACAAAATGTTTCTCAGGTGTTATGTGCAATACCAGAGTAATTTAAGTGGTGAATACCAGAGTAATTTAAGTACCTCAGGAATCAGAGTTGGAATGTGAAAAGAACATGAATGCTCAACATATCAATATTTCAATTAGGCAAGAGCTAATTGCTTTCATGCTATCCACGTGTAAGGATTTGGCAGGCAATTGTGTTTTTTTCTTTCCTAAGTACTTCCTCCTCTCAAATCCTTCCTCTAAATGGAACAGCATCTGCTTTGACATCAGTGGCATATAACCCACAAACTCCCATGACCATTGTATGCAGGTGCCTTGTGTTTGGGAGCATAGGTCAAGAGATATCCCTCGGTGAGCAGCGTTGCACATAAGCATGGGTGTTTAAAGCTTTGGGTCATGCTGTGCCAGAACAGAGAATGGGGTCCTGAGAGACAAAAGTACCATGTGCCTGTAACAAAGCAATGTAGGTATTGGGGTGTATAAAATGTGTTGGGGTTCCAGGTTTCACAGCATAGTCCCTCTTCCCTGCGTCTAAAGGAGACATTGGTGCAGTTCATAAACAAATAAAACATTTGTACTAATTACGCCAAGAAAATTCTTTGTTCAACCTGATTCTACCCCTTTTAGGTACCCAACATAATAAATTACAACTCCATATTAATGTCTTCTTAAAGTAGAATCATAAGAACAATAGAGAAATATGATAATAAGGCAAACAATAAATTGGGGTCCTGTTCACTAGCAAATTGTGCCTGTTCACTGTTGAAAATGTGAAAATTGAGGAAAATAGCATATTTCCTAAAGCATGTACACAGGGTAGGGCTGTTGGCATTGTGGTTTTGTGTTTTGCTTCTCAAAAGTTTTCCCAGGCAGGGCGCGGGGTCTCACACCTGTAATCCTCTGGGAGGCCAAGGTGGGTGGATCACCTGAGGTCAGGAGTTTGACACCAGCCTGGCCAACATGGCGAAACCCCGTCTCTACTAAAAATTACCATTTTCCCTAGTTCATTCAACGGTGGGATTTCTGAGGACTTATGTTTTCTACTTTTATGGGGGAAAAATCAGAAATAGTTTCCCAGAGGAACTGAAAGTTAAGCTGAGACTTAAGTGGTGACGTTCAGCCAGGTGAAGCGCAGTAATCCCGGTAAAGTGCCGAACTATATATCCCCCCCCAGTTCTCAGTAGTGCTCAGGGGACTTTCCCATTAGTGATGACCCACACGGCAGTGAGCGGGAGAGGCACCGACTGCCATGCAGGACAACTGTTGTTTTATTCCTGTCTCTCTCTCTTGCCCAAGCAGTAGTGTACAAGTCAGATAGTCATATATTTAAAAATATATATTCAAAATATACAAATATCTATCATATAATATTTATATTATATATATCTAGGTATCCGTCTATCTCTCTAGGAAACAACATAGGAAATGTAAGAGCTGGTCCCTTGCATTGGAGAAGTTTATACAGCAGTGAAGGACATATACAGGAGAATCAGACTTAGGGAAAGTGAATAATGAAAAAACATCACAAAATGCCAGGTGAGTGGCCTGCATCATACTTGCACTTAGAGCATCATCTCTTCACTCCCTGAACAACTAGTGAAACAGAGAGCAAGGACAGGGGGAACTGGCTGCCAGCTGGTTTTGATGTCCTGTCCCACCAAGAACTTCTTTCTGGCCTGGCGCAATGACTCACGCCTGGAATCCGAGCACTTTGGAGCCTGAGGCGGGCGGATCACTTGACGCCAGGAGTTTCAGACCAGCCTGGCCAACATGGCGAAACCCTGTCTCGACAAAAATACAAAAATTAGCTGGGCATAATGGCGCGAACCTGTAGTCCCAGCTACTCAGGAGGCTGAGACATAAGAATCGCTTGAACCCAGAAGGCGGAGTTGCAGTGAGCTGAGATCACGCCACTGCACTCTAGCCTGGGTGACAGAGCAAGACTCTGTCTCTGCGAAATGAAAAAAAAAAAAAAGAAAGAAAAGAACTTCTGACATCCAGGACCCCTTCCGTCGAAAAGAAAACCACCACCAAAAGAAATCCGTCACCCCCATTGCAGTGTGCAGGTTAAGAGCATTGAGTTACACCTTTTCCTCCAAGGGCTGGTCCCCAGATGCAACCTGGGCACTCCTATAGATAGATGCCTGTGGTCTGCTGCGGCTCCCCCGCCCGAGGCCTTTGCGCAGGCTGGGCTCAACCCACTCACCTGGACCTGGCGAAGGGGAAAGGGAGGAAGGCCAAAGGTGTGGGGCAAGGGAGGGTGAGGAGAAAGAAGGAAGACAGACACTACAGCACTCCACGGTCAGTGGCATAGAGGAGGCCAGCCACCTGTTGTCAGGGTCACTGTCACAACCTCCTGCCACTTCCATGCATGGGAGGGGCAGGGCTGGGCCTGGTGCCACCTGGGAGCAGCATGCATCCGTAACCTGGCTCCGGACTCCACCTGTGCCCCTTCCCTCTGGAACTCCCACCCTCACCCTCGTTGCCAGATTTCTCTGCCGGGTCGGTCTTTCCTTCAGGTGAAAACTCTGGCACTGTTTGTCAGGTAAAATCGGGGCAGCGACTTTATTCTGGGGAGTTCTGAATAATAATTACTGGGGGAAGAGGGAGGAAGCAACCGGGTAAATCAAGAAAGTAAGGAGCAGCCGCTGCTGAGGTCTCCGCCACTGTGTTGTCACTGTGCTGTCACGGTGCTGCTGTCAGCACACCTGGGCCCACCCAAGCCTTTCCATTTCTTACCTACGTTTGGTCTCATTAATTCACGTCTAGAAATACATCTGAATGAAAAACAATCCAGGAAATATGCATACATTAATTTTCAGGGATGTTTAGCAAGGCTCTTTGTGTAGAAAACTTGGAGCTAGGTAAATGACTAATTGGCGAATGACTCTAAATCATGGAAATTCCTAGAGCTGAATTTGTGTTTTTAGACAGGGCCTCACTCTTTGCCCAGACTGCAGTGCAGTGGCATGATCATGGCTCACTGAAGTCTCCAACTCCTGGGATCAAGTGATCCTCCTGCCTCAGCTTCCCGAGTAGCTGGGATTACAGTTTTGTACCACCACCCCGGCTAAGTTTTAAATTTTTTTGTGGAGATGGGAGCCTCTCTGTGTTGCCCAGGCTGGTCTTGAACTCCCAGGCTCAAGCCATCCTTGAGCCTTGATCTCCTGAAGTCCTGGGATTGTAGGTGTGGCCCGCCACACCAGCCTTTTAGTAGAATTTATTGCTCACATTTGAAGTCATTTTACGGGAGAATATTTATGATCGACAGAAAATGCTCACTATACGCCAGGCAGGATGGCTCACGCTTATAATCCTAGCACTTTGGGAGGCCGAGGCAGGCAGATCACTAAAAGTCAGGGGTTCGACACCACCCGGGACAACATGGTGAAACTCTGTCTGTACTAAAGATACAAATATTAGCTGGGCATGGTGGTGTGTGCCTGTAGTCCCAGCTACTTGGGAAGCTGAGGCAGGAGAAATGCTTGAACCCTGGAGGCCGAGGTTGCAGTGAGCTGAGATCATGCCACTTCACTCCATCCTGGGCAACAGAGTCAGGCTCCAGCTCAAAAAAACAAAAGCTCACTATATATTGAGTTGAGGAAAACAGTTTACAAAACAGGTCTTCAGAATGGGTGTGGTGGCTCACGCCTGTTAATCCCAGCATTTTGGGAGGCCAAGGCAGGTAGATCATGAGGCTGGCCAACATGGTGAAACCCCATCTCTACTAAAAATACAAAACTTAGACGGGTGCAGTGGTGGACACCTGTAATCACAGTTATTCAGGAGGCTGAAGCAGCACAACTGCTTGAACAAGGGAGGTGGAGGTTGCAGTGAGCTGAGATTGTGCCAGTCACTTCACTCTAGCCTAAGCAAAAAAATAAAATAAAATAAAATAAAAATACATACGTTTTGGCTTAAAAAGACAACAGGTAGATATAACATGGATAGACAAAGACACGAAAGTGGTATCTCTAGGTGACTGGATGTTATGCATAAATTTTATGCCATATTATTTTTGTTTGATTCTTTGCTTGTTTGTTTTGAGATTTAAGTCTCACTCTTCTCCCAGGCTTGAGTGCAATGTTACGATCTTAGCTAACTGCAACCTCTGCCTCCCGGGCTCAAGCAGTTCTCCTGCCTCAGCCTCCTGAGTAGCTGGGGTTACAGGTGCCTGCCATCAAGTCTGGCTAATTTTTGTATTTTCAGTAGGGAAAGAGTTTCACTATATTGGCTAGGCTGGTCTCAAATACCTGACCTCGATTCACCTGCCTCGGCCTCCCAAAGTCCTGGGATTACAGGTGTGAGCCATCATAACTGGCCGAAATGTTATTTTTGTAAAGAGAAGAGAAAAATATCTATTTTTTAAATCTCAGGGTTGGAGACGCAGGGGTGGTCAGCAGTTCACTCACCAGTGCTTGAGGGCTTTGTTCCCTCCCTGGAAGGGGATGGAGAATTCCATATCCCAAGGGAGCCTCTGCCACCCATGGTTCTGAGCTTCAAGTCACTAGGACTTCTTTCAAACTTGTGTGATGAGGAGACTCCGACGTTGGCCTCAGTTCCCAGGCTGAACTCAGCAGATCAGCCCGTGAAAACTTCTGTATTGAGACAAAGGAGAGGAACTGTCGGAAAGCAACACCTATTGTCCTCGTCTTGACACCAAGGAAGAGGACAGGTGACAAAGAAACTGAAGACAGGTGGTAGAGGAGGTATAACACTCCAGCCCCTCAATCTAGAAATGCTAGCAGAACCAACAACAGCGTCATAGACCAGGCTGGCCGCGGTGGCTCATGCCTGTAGTCCCAGCACTTTCCGAGGCCGAGGCGGGTGGATCACCCGCGGTCAGGAGTTCGAGACCAGCCTGGCCAACATGGTGAAACCTTGTCTCTACTGAAAATACAAAAATTAGCGGAGGATGCAGTGCGCCGAGATCGCGCCACTGAGCTCCAGCCTGAGCGACAGAGTGAGACTCCATCTCAAAAAACAAAAACAAACACAAAACTACACAGGCCCTGGGTCATAATCCCCCCAATGAAGATTCTTCGTAAGAAAAAAGATAGGATTATAACTCATCAGCAGTTGCAGGTCAGGTCATGCAAGATGAGGAAAGAACAAAAATGTTCCAAATAATTAAAACTGGATCTCTAACTTTTCAGGCCCCAGATTACTTTTTAAATCTCAAGCTAATCAGAACTTTGCCAGGGCCAGATTTAGTGAGCCTCCATCACCAAGTGTTCTTCCCAAACCACCAAGCGGTTTCCTTTAATTCTTCAGATAAGGAAATAATGACATTTTAACTTAAAGTACAAGGATAAAGTAAAAGTACTCATGTTTACATTTAGCTGTGTTTACAGATAGCTGTCAATTGGTCTAAAATTCAACAAGGGATTATTGCATTTGTGTAGAACTGTTAATTAACGTAAAAAATATAACTGACTTCATCTCATTCGTTTTATGTGTTAGGTGTACTGTGATCTAATGACAACATCAGTGCAACTTAAAGTAACTAAATTAATAATTGTACTTACTATTAAGTGTTCTCAAATAATTTCTTTTTCTTTTCTTTTTTTTTTTTTTACACAGAGTCTTGCTCTCTCACCCAGGCTGAAAGTGCAGTGGTGCAATCTCGGCTCACTGAAACCTCTGCCTCCCAGTTCAAGTGATTCTCGTGCCTCAACCTCCTGAGTAGTTGGGATTATAGGCGTGCGCCACCACGCCTGGCTAATGTTTGCATTTTCAGTAGAGATGGGGTTTCACCATGTAGGCCAGGCTGCTCTCAAACTCCTGACCTCCAGTGATCCACCTGCCTTGGCCTTCCAAAGTGCCAGGATTACAGGCATGAGCCACTGTGCCTAGCCTCAAATGAGTGACTTTTAAGTGAAACCATTCAAGTTTAGATTTGGAGACTGGCAAGGGAATCAACATTTTCTATTGAATGTTAGGACAAAATAGTAATCTAAGATTATTATTCATGGACAGTAGGTTGTTGAAAGTGAATCCGATTATAAACATCTAGCTAAGACACAGGACTGAGAAGCAGGTAAACTTCTGAAAGTTCAGTATAGTAGAATCACTCAAACCAGTAACATGCCAACAACCTGATGAAATCCGGTCTCTATTAAAAACACGAAAAATTTGCTGGGTGTGGTGTCACGTGCCTGTAATCCCAGTTACTCGGGAGGCTGAGGCAGGAGAATTGCTTGAACCCAGGAGACAGAGGTTATAGTGAGCTGAGATCATGCAACTGAACTCCAGCCTGGGTGACAGAGTGAGACTCTGTACCAAAATAAATAAATAAATAAGACACAAACTCCTGCATAATACCTTGATAACATGTTTTTACCAACCCTAAAGGTAATATGTTAACCCAATAGCAAGTTAAATAAAATGTGGTTCAATTTAAAAATTGTGGCTGGTGCGGTTGCTCTTGCCTGTAATCCTAGCACTTTGGGAGGCCGAGGCAGTCAGATCAGCTAAGGTCAGGAAGACCAGCCTGGCCAACATGGTGAAACCCTGTCTCTAGTAAAAATACAAAAATTAGCTGGGCGTGTGGCTCACACCTGTAATCTCAGCTACTCGGGAGGCTGAGATAGGAGAATCACTTTAAACCGGATGGCAGAGGTTGCAGTGAGCCAAGATTGTGCCACTGTACTCCGGTCTGGGCAACAAAGTGAGGCTCAAAACAAACAAACAGAAAAACTAAATAAAATAAAAAATTAATTATTAATGCCCTATTTTCTAATTCGGCACCTTTTAAATGTTTATAAGCAGATGGCTGAGTTGTATTTCTCTGCATAAATTCAGATGAAATAATACTGTCCAAGCTAAATACTGATAAAGTTTAGAAATTATTTAATGTCCATAATATGAATTTTTTTTAATCCCCCATCATCGCCACCCACCTCACTCCCCCGGCAGAGAATCTCGACTCTCCTCTCTAAATCCTGTCTCCCTCTTGTTCCCTGAGAGGCTGTCAGGTTTGAGAAGTGGCAGGGACTGGCTGGAAGGGCACTCACTCCTGCTATATCCCCCACGTATGGAGAACCCACGCATCCAAGGAGCTGGGCAGGCAGAGATAAAGCTGGTGGGACCCTTGCCCTCTGCTAGGCTGTGGAGAGAGCAGGCCTTTCAGGATATCCAGGCGGGCTGGGGTCGTGGCAGGGGTCCAGGCATCTGTACCAGCTCTGGCCCAGGCACCATCTCAAGGCTGCCAACCAGCCCTGCAGGGGGAGCCTGTTCCAAACTGTTGAATTCCAGAATCCATCAGAAATTACAAGGCCAATTAAATACCCTCGGTTTAGAGCTCTGGTGAGGCCTGAAAGGCTTCAAACAGCTCCTTCAATCCCAATGACTTTTTGCAACTTTGTCCCCCAGAAATTGCCCAGTGCCTACCACTGTGAGTGGGAGGGAGCAGGGCCTCAGCCTCCCCTCCAAGTGGCTGGGGAGGGACCGCCTTAGTGTCCTAGAGCAGGGACTGCACTGAATCCCACTCAAGACCAGAAAACCAGGGGGGATGCAGCTGCTGGTTCCCTGGGGACACAGCCTGGGGAGGGTGTCCTGGCCAACAGCCTGTCTCAGGGACATCTTTTCACAGGTCCCTGGGAGCTGTCATCATTTTTCACAATCTGCCATGTTTCCATGCGCCCCTAAACAAACAAGACACCCATTCTGCGAGTATCTCCAGCTGCATTGCTCTTTTGGAGGTTGCTAGTGACAGGAAGAAAAGAATGCCTTTCTTGAGTTTTCCAATTCAAATACTTACCGGCTTTGCATCCTGTGCCATAAAATTGTAAAATAAGATACCAAGATGTCCAGACAAGATGGACTCCCTGTGCCTATCAGAGGAGCTCTAATTTTCTTTCCTTTTTTTTTTGAGACAGGATCTTACTCTGTCACCCAGAGTGGAATGGAGTGGCGCAATCTCAGCTCACTGCAACCTCCATCTCCCGGATTCAAGCAATTCTCCCGCCTCAGCCTCCCAAGTAACTGGGATTACACGTGCACGCCACCACACCCAGTAAATTTTTTGTATTTTCAGTAGAGATGGGGTTTCACCATGTTGGCTACGCTGGTCTCAAACTCCTGACCTCAAGTGATCCGCCCACCTTGGCCTTCCAAAGTGATGACATCACAGGCATGAGCCACTGCCCCCAGCCCAAGCTCTACATTTAAAAGCAGAACCGTGTGGCCACAGCAGAAATGAGAACGTTTCTCAACAAGCAGCTCTTGACAAACATCCTGCTTTATAGCTCTGAGCCAGAAAAGCTTTAGTAACCAGAGCCAGGATAAACTGCAGCCAGAAAGCTACTCCTCCCAACTTACCCCACTCTGTCCCCCAGCCCACCCCCAAAATGAACAGCTGACAAAGACTTTTGGTTTCAGGCTTTAAACACTCCCAATCAGAGCTGGATTATCTGACCAATGAGAATTGAAGTAGTTTTAATCCTTCATCAACATAAACGGACTAAGACTATTCGATAGAAATTTTCTTATTTAAGCCAGACCCTCCCTTTGTTCTGTTC
>JAZHEH010003190.1:0-25405 GCA_036589455.1 Ateles fusciceps | reverse complement strand
GTTTTCTTATTCTGGCCTCGGTTTCCTCATTTTGACTTGACAATATACCTTTCACTGAGAAAAATCAATGAGTTTTCATTGTCAGTGTGTCTGCCTCTGAAACAAGAACTGAGCTGAGCAGAAACATTGTTAGTTGCAAGAGATCCTGATCCATCTTCATGGCCCAAAACAATTTCACCCATAGCTAAAGCTTGGTAGAAAGACTGTAAAGTATTCATTTAATATTATCAATATATTTTAATCACTGTAACTTTAAAATAAATAACATAAATAATGACAAAGCTCCTTTACTCAAATGTCCTTATTTTTTGCACATATAAACCAAATATAAAAGCATTCATGTGAGCAATAGAATGTTTTTGCAAGCTCTTTTATCTATGGCTAATACTATATAAAGGACCAAAACTGTGTTTTCTTTAGATTTTGGAGATAGGAAAGTCTGGAATAATATTTCTTTATTTTCTACAACAAGAAGGCAGTCAAATAGGGTATTAGGTATCCTTTGATCTCCTCCGACAAATAGGGACATAGAAAAATCTGAGATAGTGCCTTTGTCTTTAGGAAAGTGGACATACTTAAGAAAGAGTAAATTCTAAATTTAAAAATTTGTATTTTAAGATACATATTTCTAAAAAAAAATCCAGTGATGATAACTTTCCCAAACTAAACACATGCTTAGGATTCATGCCAAGATATTAATGTACTTTTTTTTTAAATTTTTAAATCTTTAGTTCTCACCCAGTTAACATAAACACACCACTATCTACCTAAAATAAAACTTGGTGTGTAGCATGAGTAAATCATGAAATAATTTATGCATAAGTATCTACAATACAATGTTTATAATGAATAGATTTTAGGTTAATTTATAGTATGTTTTAATTAGTATGGTAAAATTCTAGACACACTATTTAATGCAGAAACTTCTTTGAAAACAAAGAAACAAACAACCTAACTTATATTTCACATTTAAAATTATTGTTTTCTGCTTCTTTATGCACACTATTTTCCAGAAAATTTACATGTTCAGATATCCGAAATATCTTTGAAGCCTGCCTTTTTTGATTTGTATGGAGCTTCATTACGTAGTCATGATTGCATAACCCACTGGCCACCGATGATCAACTTGACATTGTCACAGGATTTTTGGACTGTTGTTAAACCAGCTAATAACCTCTGATTGTTGCCAGATCTGCAGCTGTGGCTAGGCAGCTGCAGTTGCACATGAGTCAGTTAGGGTTCTACTTTGCAAACTTTAAAGCTTGTGCGGCTTCTGCCTGTTTCTTGTTTCCATCAGCTCCCTTCCTGCACCAAACATCATTGTAGCAGCCTCTCTGGATAAACTGCTGCTGCTATCAACTGTAGCACATCTGTCATTCAAGAGAAATGCAGAGTTAATCTGAGAGTCTCTGTTGTCTCATTATGCATTTGTTTATTCAGAGATAATCCCCATCCTGAAACTGTCAGTCAATATTAGCATATAAAAAGACAGCACTTTGAAGATTTCAAGTGCTTTGGGAGTTTTTCACCAGTGTATTTTATACAACATGTTAAGAAAAAAATGGCGTTGAAGTGCCCAGTGTAGGTAGACTTGTGTGTTTTTTTTTTGTTTTTGTTTTTTTTTCCGCAAGTGGATACTGATTCCAAACTACAGATGCCCAGTTAGTTCGGCTTTAGTGCTTGTAATCATAACATATGACAAGTAAACAAAACTAAGATCTAAATTGTGTGCAGTTTTAAAGTTGTTACTTAGAACTGATCACCTCCCCAGCCATGTAAACCACCATTCAGTTGTAAATTTTTTTATTTTGACTTGATAGGTACAGTGATTTTACATTGTTTGGACTTACTCTTTCACTTAGCAGTTAAAGGTATATGTAAACTTCACATTCCATAAAGATTTTAGGCCAAGAAATTATTTTATTAACAGCTGTAAAAACTGGCTAAATAATATTTCTTAAATACACATAAACACACAAAGAAGATATTATAAAATCCACACAAAAATAAATAATAAAGTTAAAACATTTCTGTACAACAAAGATTTACATAAGTACAAACAGACAGCAACACAAAAAAATGAGGGACAAATTTTAAAAATATTAAAAACACACAGAAAAATTACGGAAGTGTTCTTATTAGTAATTACCTAAAATTTACATGAAAGTTCTGCAATTACAAGAAACAATAATTTATATAATAGATTTTTTTGAATCTTATAATTCAACTACATGATGTCTAGAATAGACTCACTTGAGATGAAAAGATACAAATAGTTTGAAATGACACAATAAAAAATGATATTAAATAGAAGTAGTACTCAAAAGAAAGCAAGGTGGCTACACTAATTCTAGATGTGTTGCCTATAAATCAAGTATTACAAGATGCAAGGTTCAATACTGCAAGAAAATGAAACAGTTATGTCACACACACTGAAACTCACTAAAGCACACTCAGAAACAATTATATCTGCACATATACAGAACAACCTATTCTACAAAGACAAAAAAAAATAGACAAAATCGGTATCAGTCAAACATGTTGCAAGAGGCTTCAAGCCATGCCCTAAAGTGTTTGAAGTCACTACCAACTCTAAACTGTCATCTGTATATTGGTTTGAGATTAAAAAGTCAGAAAAGATGACAATTTCTTTTGCATATTTTTTTAAATTTATTTTTTGGAAGAAAACTAGATATCTTGAAAAAAAAGTTAAAACACAATTTGCAGGGTATCAAAATAGTGCTATAAAACTTACAGCACTAAATTTATGTTAGAGTCCAGAATCTAAAGGCAATAATAGCTTTTTTTCAACAAGGCAGAAAGAGAGAAACATATTAAACTTAAATTAATTTAAAGGAAAAATGTTATAATAACAAAGCTAAACATTAGTGGATACACTGATAACAAGTTAAAAACATTGAACCGGGACAATAACCAACAATTTAGTGTTTCAGAAGAACACTCAAACTGTTATGTTTTACTCTGCTCTTATTCCAACACAAGAAAAATTAACAAAGACAGCCTCTATAACTCCCCCAAATGGTAAAGATTTCTTCCCCACCACTAAGCAAGCAAGTGATTTTTGCAGCAGAAACAGTGTTCTTGAAGCAGGAGCCGCAAGAAACAAACGTCTTGAACAAAGATCTGAAGAAGAAAGTGGCTCTTAGTTTGGCCAGAATCTGCAGGGGGCAACAGCCTCATTCACGAGCTCCCAGAGAAGCAGCTTCTTTCCCCCTTTATAGGCTTACAATGCTAAAGGGGAAACTGAGGTGAAACTGTCATTGTCCATTGGCTGAACGTCTGACCTTACAAACGTTTGGCTTCATTGATTTACTAGTTCATATGCAGCATAAGTGGGAACAGGCAGGGGAGGGGCCTTACAGAGACAGGACAAAGGCAGTAAATTATTAGTTGGCAGAGGTTTTTCCAGGAGGGAACCTGGGTTGTGCAAAAATGGGGGATGAAATCCAGTGTCAGGCTCCAGCCGGTAGTGATAACATTCATTTGCAATTCTTTCAAAGTTTATAGATACTAGAGATGCTGGGAACTAAAAATGGAATCTCAGCTCTTTGGTATTTTATTTTTTTCTCTTTTTTCACCCTCCTTCCCATCTACAGGGGATGGGAGGGAGGCGGTAGAGACAGGAAAATGGAAGAAGTGAAGGGGTTCTCCCGTCTCATCCCCCGCTTTGACAATCTCATCATTTTTTTTGTTAGTGAGAATTCTCACTTTCACCCTCAGCCTTACTGTTGGGGTTTTCTGGTGAGACAGGTTGGTAGTAGTCCATGTAATAGGCTTGAGCTGATAGTTTTTCTTGAACCATGGCAGTAACAAATTACTTTACCACCTGCAGGAGCAAGAAATTGAGCAGGAGAGCAATAGGTATGTTCTATTACTGGTAACACACTTATGACAATACTCTTGAGTCCTCCCATAGCAGGAAACCAATTCCAAAACATTGATCCAGGATAGGACCCATGCCAGACTTGTACAAGTACATGCAACAGTTTTGTCCTGTCACTCACAATATTTGTAATCACCTGATCTGCTAACTTATTTGCAGAAAACTGTTGGTTAAGTTGAATTTTTCACATACCCCTTCTTCAGCTGCAAATAAATAATCTAAAGCCAGTTTATTCTGATAGAGGACATTTCTTATCTTAGTCTCCTGCCATGTGAGGGTGGGTAGAGCCTGGCCAGTTATGTTGGTCAGGATTTCTAGGACAGCTTGCAATGGAATGATTTGATTAAGTATGAGCTATCCTCTCCCAGAAGGCCATTTATCATCTCTCCAGTGCCCTATAACTAGGCTACATTTTTGTCATGAAGAGTAAACAGGAAAACCTAACAAATCCCTAGTTGTTATGGATAATAGGAAAAAAGAGGGCTTGCTGTTGCCAAGGTCACAACTGCCCATCCGCTAGTCTTACTGTTTGGTATAGTCTCTGTGTCCACATATCCAGTAGAAGTCAGGAGGCGCTACGAAGTCCCAATGGAGTTTCAGGTGGATCCATGCTGCCTCTAAGGTGGGAAACTTTTGGAAAGTATTGGTCTCAGTCCTATTTGAACTGCACCAAGTGATTGTTTTACTGATTTTATTGTATAGCTTTTGTCCCAAAAAGTCCAGCTTTCCCACCAGGACTGTTATACCCTTTCCTCCTCTAGCCAGACAATGTTGTCCAATGATGGAAGTTTTTAATATCCAAAGGCTGTTACTCAGACCCTTTTACACATAAGTTGAATTAGGGGCAGGGTCAGTAGGTGCAAGTTCACATGCTTCCCATTGCCACTGGTCGCCCACTATAGTTCCTCCACACACATAACAGAAATGTATTTTTAGTTTGGTTGCATTCTTAGCTAACTGAGAGAACAAATCTCTTTCTATCTGGGGGAGTTCTGGAACTGGTTCGTTTAATATATAATAAAAAGTTTGAAATACCGGGTGGGGTGATCATCTCTGGATATTTCCCCAAATTAAAATGTTAACCACTGGGTTCAGTATTTTTCCATTAATTCCCACTATTACGAATTCCCCTTGCCTCCAATGAGGTTACAGAGGATTGTTGATTCTCAATTCTAATGTATTACAATGGTGAGAGGAGCAGGAGGAGTTACTCCTCTCCCTTTAGATATGCATGGGGTTATTTTTATTATTTTTCCAGGTGGTCCCAATGACACATGATCAGTAGTCACAACCACCAATGCATGACCATCAGTTATGACAGAAGTACTTATGCTCTGACACATAACTTCTTTCCCAGCTGAGAAAGTAATCTGCTAGCCCTTGTTTGTTACTGATGACAGCTGCACAAGCAGTGAATTTTGAGACCTGCTTAGGTATTCCTTTTTCTTCAGCTTTAGTAATTACTTTACTTGTATCCCCTAAAAAGGGACCAGTTCTTAGGCTTACTTTGAATATGTCAGACCCGGTAGTTTCAGATTAGTTATAATATACATTAGGTTGGTTATTCCCTGGGTTGCACATCTGGTACAGGGTAGCATTATATAAACAGGTCTCTTCCAGAGTTCCAATGCACTTATAATAACTGTAAAGCAAGAGGGTTATCATAACCTTTTGTCCTACCTTAGTAACCTTCTGTATGCACTGGGAACAGTCTTTGGATGGGAGGTTTACATCTACTGGGGCAGCAAAGATACAAGTCCATAGTCCAAAGAGAAGGAGTACCTGTTCCAAGGGGGCAGTCCTCATGCTTCAGGCATGCATAGACCAGTCAGCCTATGGGGTATGACCAGAGCAGGGATTGTTGTCCCAGTTCTCCTTAAGGTGATTTTGCATGGGTTATGGAGATTTGGCTTTACTTCCCAGGTGTCTGGTGCTGCAGGTTCCACATGACTGTGATGAATCCACACAGAATCTCTCTTGACTTTCACAGTGGTTGGAGTTGGAATCACAATGTGGGGTTCTTTCCACCTCATTTGTAGGAGAGCTGTATTCCATTTCTTGATCCAAACCCAGTCACCTCTGCATTTAGACATTTCAATGAAGTCCACTTGCAAGTCTTCAAAAGGAGCACTTCCATAAAACTGGAGTCCTAGTGGAATCATAGTTCCTTGTCTGGTATTGTGCTATCTGCATGTTACATACTGCTGTCTCACTGTCTCTGCTACTGCAGACAAATGAGAGATATAAAAATACTGGTCTAACATTTTTTTATTGGCCAAGGTGGGAGGTTTTATGGACAGCCTAAACCACTGAAGGTCCTAGCAGTTGTGGTACTAATACCCATCTCTCTGACAGGCATATCCATCCTCTATTTCCTTTCCACCGTCAGTTGAAGAAAGTTTCTTTTCTTTTGTTTTTTTAATCCACTGAGTAAACTGACACCAAGTCTGGAATCTGGGGCAGGAGGGGGGCTGGGAACTGATGCCTGACATGGAATGGGTACACCGCTCTAGGCCTTCACATCTGCAAAGGCATTTCCCAGGGCTACTGTGGTGGAGGTAACTGATGTCCTCAGCAATGCATGTCTGCCACATTTTGGGTGTTCCATACTACTTTATGTTATCTGTTCGTATTTTATTTCCTTGCCCCAAGAGTTAAGTAGGCACTTCTCCTTGTACAGTGCCCTGTGTACTTGGAGAATGAGAAATCCATACTGTGATTCAGTGAAAATGTTAACAGCTTTTTCTTCACTTAATTCCAAGGCATGAGTTAAGGTTATTAACTCCATTCTCTGCACTGAAGTTCTTTGAGGTAATGGCTTGCCCTCTAGAGGTGAGTCCAGAGTTACCACTGCATATCCAGCACAACTTTACCCTAGAGGGTTGACAAAAATGCTACCACGCACATAGAGTTCCCAATCAGCCTGAGACTACGGCTGATCTGCAGATCTGCCCAACTGCAATAAACTGAGTCCAGTACTTCTAGGCAATTACGTGTTACTGGGTCCTCAGTTACCAGGAGTAGGGTGGCTGGGAATAGGGTGTTATAAACTTCTAGGGTTATGCATTAGTTTTTTCACAGCAGGTCCTTGTACTTAGGTAAGTGAGAATTGGTGAGACAGTGATGGCCCTTCATGTTCAGAAAGGTGACCATGGTGTGTGTGGGGTTTTTATTTTAAAACTCTGTCCCAAAGCTGGCTTGTCAGTCTATTGTGCCAGTAGAGCAGTGGCTGCTAAGGCTCATAGATGGGGGGTCATCCTTTGGAAACATAATTTAATTGTTTGGACAAGTTTGCCAAAGGTTGAGGCCATGAGCCCGCAGTCTGAGTCAGGAACCCCATTGCCTTTTTTTCTTCTTAGACACATACAACATAAAGTGTTTTGTCAAGTCCTGCAGACCCAAAGGTAGGGCAGACATTATTATTATTATTGTTGTTGTTGTTATTTTACTGTGAGAAAGCCCCCTGCCACTCTGAGCTTCACTCAAATGGCTCTCCACCTCCCCAATTTGTGGCTTTATACAGGAGGTTAGCCAGAGTTGCAAAGTTAGAAATCCACAGCCTTCAGAATTACACTGTCCTCAAGAATTCTCATGCCTGCCATTGATTCTTAGGTACTGGCAAGTTATTGATAACCTGCTTCCTTTCTATTCTCCATTTACTTCTCCTGCTGAATAGTAAATCCCAGATAGTGCATCTGTTGTTGGCAAATCTGGGCCTTACTTTTAGAGACCTTTTATCCAGAGGTCTCCTGATGTCTGAGCAACAAGTTAGTTTCCCATGCACATCTGGCTGCCACTGGGTGTCCCAGGAAATGTTCATTCACTTACTAAACCAGCATACAACCTAGGTCCTTGGCAGATAAACCCTGTAGATCCCAGGCCATTGCCTCTTCAAAGATAGCTGGGGAGTCCTTGAACCCCTGTGGATGCCAAGTCCAGGTGTGCTGTGTTGTTACACCTCACTCTGTATCTTCCCATGGGAAGGCAAACCGTTTCTGGCTCTCAGGGGCTAACCAGATACTGAAGAAAGAATTTCTTTAGTCTAAGAAATTGAACCAGGTGGCCTCAGCTGGCAACAGTCCTAGTAATGCACAGGGATTGGGAATCATGCGGTGCAAGGTCACAGTTGCCTGGTTGATCACGTGCAGATCCTATAGTGATCTATAGTCCTTGGGCCCCAGCTTAGAGACAGGCAGAAAAGGTGTGTTTCAAGGAGACAGGCAGAGAACTATAATATCATAAGATTTCAGACATCTGAGATGGACCTGAATGCCCTCAAAAGCTTCCCTTGGGACTGGATATTGTCTCTGTCTGATCAGTAGTGCCTGTGGCTTTACTTTGATAACCACTGAGGCTTGGTTTACTGCCAACCCTGGGGGGGTTGTCTTCTGCCCAGACCTGTGGCCATTGCTTGGATAGTGTAGGAGTCAATTCTCATCCTGGCTCAGTCAGAAAGTGTCTCCACTCCTTCCTCAGGACTGGGGAGAGCCACAACAATTTCTGTTTAAGGAGGTTTGAGCTGCAGTGAGCCCTTATCAGTGAATGTGATAGTACCTCTTAGTTTGCTCAGCAATTCTCTCCCTAAGAGTGATAGGGAACAATCCAGAATATATAAGAACTGACGTATAATTTTCTGGTCTTCTACGGAACAGTTCCACTGTAGGCAAAACAAAACAAAAAAAGACAAAACAAAAGCATGTTTTCTGAAACTTTACTTGCCCCAATTATATCTATTGTCTTTCTGGACAAAGGGGTTACAGGGTGGGTCACCACCGAGCGCTCCTTTTCCTTTTTTTTCCATTTTTATTAGGCTTGCATTTCACTTCCTCTTACACTGTTTGCCCTAAGCCGTTGAGCCTGGCACTCCCACATGGTGCTGTGCAGCTAGCTTTCCCTTGTCTTTAGGGTTAGCAGTTTAACTTTTTTTTATCCCCAACTCACCTAAAAATACAAAAATCAGTGGGGTATAGTGGTGTATGCCTGTAGTCCCAGTTACATGGGAGGCTGAGGAAGGAGGATTGCTTGAGGTCAGGTAATAGAAACCTCACAGAGCTGAGATCACATCCATTCACTCCAGCATAAACAACATTGCAAGATGCCATCTTAATAAATAAAACATTAATTGATGCACATTTAAAAATAATGCCATTTGTGCAAATAAACTAAACTTACCTGTGTACAGCTACACTTTGTCAGGTTTTGAAAGAATTACAATTAAAGTATAAGAAAAAAATAAGAAAATTATGTTCATATGCAGTGTGAATGGGAACAGGCAGGGGAGGGAGTTTACAGAGACAACACAAAGACTGTAAATTATTACTTGGCAGAGGTATTTCCAGTAGAAAGCCTGGGTTGTGCAAATGTGGGGGATGTGATCCAGTGCTGTGCTCTGGCCAGTAACGATAACATTCATTTCCAACTCTTTCAAGGGTCTGTGCACTCATTTCCCTACTACACACACAAGTCAGAGGTCCATGCCTACAATATTACTTAAAGTTTCTAATTACGTTTTCCAAAACTGCTGCTTTAGGTTTGCTTAACTTGCTGAAACATCCCATTGAATTCAAAATAACATTTACCAGTTGGTTATAAAATATATTACAAAGTATACAAATAAAAACATTCATAGGGCAAGGGGTGAGAAATAAAATGTATGCTATCCTCTCTAGGTGCACCACCCTCCAGGAAACTCTCCATGTTCTGCTATCCAAAAGCTCCCTTAAACATGTTCCCAATTTATTAAGTAGAGTTTATCATACAGACATGATTGAATAATCCACTGGCCATTGGTGCTCAAATTGACGTTGAGCCCCTATTACCTTTTAGGAGATTGCCAAGTAAGCCTAAGAGTCTGGACCCATTTATCCTGCCTATGTCTTTCCAGTGACAAGTCCTATACTGAAGGTATTAATTAACATTAGCATATAAAAAGACAACACTTAGGGGATTCCTAGGATTCTAGGAGTTCTATGCCAGGGAATAGGGACAACGTCAAACATATTTCATAATTTTACATCTACTAAAAACAAACAAAATTCCAAGGCCAGAATGTTCAACTGTTGAGTTCCATCAAATATTAAAATATTTGAAACAGATTATTCTGCTTTGATATATCTATATCTATACCTACATCTATATCTATATCTATTTCTATATCTATATATTCACACATTTTTGAGAGAGCATCTCACTCTTTCACCAGGCTATAGTGGAGTGGCATGATGTCAGCTCAATGCAACCTCTGCCTCCTGGGATCAAGCAATTCTCCTGTCTTAGTCTCATGAGTAGCTGAAACTAAGGGTACGCACCACCAGACCTGGCTAATTTTTGTATTTTTATTAGAGATGAGGTTTTATCATGTTGGCTAGGATGGTCTGAATCTCCTAACCTTGTTATTCACCTGAGGCAGCCTCCCAAACTGCTGGAATTAGAGGTGTGAGCAATCATATATGGCTGCAAAATCTGTTTTTCTTTTTAAGATATAAGTATATGAAGAGCATAGCTAATTCAAAATCTGATACGTTCTCTAATGTGAAACATGAGTGTTGGTGACATGATAGAAGTGAAAATCTTCACACACAGGTCCCAAAAAACTTTGTTTTATCCACAAATTACATACAATTTAGGTATTTTTATAAAGTGCAGAGAAAAAATCAGGTGATAAATTTGTGCCTGTGACTAAGCAGGAAATTATTTTTATTTAACTCCAAAAGCCAAACATCTATTTAGAAATTATTTCTAAAAAATCTTTGTGTCCTGCAATATAAAGAGATATCATTATAAAACAGGATTTGTATTTGTGAAGTAATCTTAGTATTGAATAAAATATCCTTTCTCTTTGAAAAACAATCATGTCTCTTTTCACAGTATTGAATTCTATAAGTTCATGGTTAAAGATGGTATATTAAAATTTACATTTTTGGCATTGGTAAGTGCCAATGAATACGTGTAAAAAAAGGAGTAATTTTAATATTTATTATACCAAAGGAAACAATTTTCTCATATTAGAAATAGCTGTCATTGTTAGAAGGTTGTGTTAGTTTAGTAAAATTTAGGTTTTGGGGGTAATTTTTGTTTGTTTATACTTATGTTCTTATCTGAAAACATAAGTATAAAATAGTTTGTTTAATTCATACATTTTTGTATTAACAGTGTGTAACAAAAATATTCACATCAGTAAACTTTTTGTAAAGATACAACAGGTGCTCCTACCAGATGTGGTTTGTCAAAGTTTACTGTCTTTTTATTTTTAAAATTTGCAAAATTAAACTATTTTTAATTTTTGGCTTTTCTGGGGAATTTTTATGTTGTGCTGTTTGAATGGCATACAGGCTTCTTTTGTGATGAAAAAAGACAAATGATTACTGACAGCAGCAAAGGATGGGACACGGGTGTGAAGAAAAGAGGGAGTTAATGATAGAATCAGAAAAAGAAATCACATTAAATGTGGAAGAATCTAAGTCAAATTATCGGTGAGTGTTTTGGGGTACTGCGTAGGGAGGAAGAATGCCTTGATGTTTTAAGAGGGAGATGGCCCAGCTAAAGCTACCTCATGATTCCAAACTCCAAGCCTATCTTCAGTCAAAAAGAGACAACAAAATAAGCAATCTTATCTGAAAACAAAACTATAAAATAGGCTGTATCCGCTTAGCTGTGGAAAAGAGTAAGATTTCTGTCTGACCTCTGCAGTTGTAGCCTGGGATGCATATTACATTCCTGTTAAATGTGTACGTAATTTCACAGTAAATTTGTTGTCTTTTTCTTTCATCTTTGTGAAGAGGTTGTCTGGGTTGGGAGTCAATTTTAGTTTTGATTCTACTTTTGCAGGAAGAAAGCTGAATGAATCTGTTGGAAAGAATTAGGGAAACAGAATTTGGACAATGGAAAGGAGAAAATTCAAGGAAATTAGTATTAGAAGGAAGACCAGAAATGGTGCTGTTAAAGATATGAACCAAACATTTACCTTTTGAACAAGTTTCAAAATTGTAAGGGTGCAAAATAGATAAGGTAGATTGGAGGAGCCCTTTACCTTCTAGAATTAGCTACTTCATCCTAGTTTAATCTCTGCCTGTCTCAGCTAGGAGTCTTAAATAAATCTGCTGACTCCAGCAGAGGCTTTTTCTGAGTCTTGAGCCTAGAATCTCTCTTTCTGGATTCTGATTTTCAGAGAAAAGAAGCAACTGCTTAACAGTGAGGTAAAAAGTACTTGATTATTACTAATATATTACAAATGTTGGAAACAGTTTTTCTTCAAGGGGTTTTACTTCTTGTCTTTTGTTCTATAAGTAATCATTCCTACCTTCTCCATGCTTATTTTTCTCAGGTTTGTCAAAGATCAGATAGTTGTAGATGTGTTGTATTACTTCCAGGGCCTCTGTTCTGTTTCACTGGTCTATATCTCTGTTTTGGTACCAGTATTATGTGTTTTGATTACCATAGCCTTGTAGTATCGTTTGAAGTCAGGTAGCATGATGTCTCCAGGTGGGTTTTTTTTTTTTTTTTGACTTTGAATTAGCTTCTCTATTTGGGCTTATTTTTCTTTTGGTTCCATATGACATTTAGGGTTTTTTCTTTTTCTTTTTTTTCAGTTCTGTGAAGAAAATCAATGCTAGTGTGATGGGGACAGCATTGAACCTATATTTTACTTTGAGCATATGCCCAAAGTAATATATATATCTAATGTATATAATTTAATTTTTAGTTTAAATTAATGCTGTCAAAGAAAATTACATTCATTTTAAATTGTGCTTTGAAAGACTAATCCGTGGCTCTGAAACATGTAGATGTGTTAATTGTAATAGTTTAAACTCAAACATCAGATGATAGCAGAGTTGAATCCTAACTTAATTCTCAGATTTTTATGCTATGTTTTAATTTACATTAAATCTATGCCCTTTATATATCTTATTTTCCTTAATCATAATTGTTTTGTAGATGACAATAGGTTGTGTTTTAATTTTCAAATGTGAAAAGGGTATCTATCACAAAAGAGGGTTATTTATGAAGAGTTTATAATTTATAGGAGATTGTAAAACACTCATTCTTTTTCTTGAATGTATTTGTATTGCTTTCTGTTCCATAACTGTGCATGACATTTCAAAGGTGACATCAAATCTGTTTTAAAAATAAATGCATTATTTACCCGTCACCACAATCCTTTCCTGATTACTCTGCCATTTCTTAGATATTATGCAACTACTTTCTTCCAAGTAAGCATATAGTAAGCGATTGAATAAAAGAATAGTCTCAGTGTTATGTACTGGAGAGGGATGTCAATGAGATGGTGAATTATTACATGTCAGGCCTTCATTCCTTCAGAGAGCCAGTACATTGATAAAAATATATGGACCACAGTACCTTGGTTAGCACTCTAGAGACAAGTTTAGAAGCTGCAGCACACAGGTACATATTATCACTCAGTTTAATTCCCTGGAATTCTTCCAACTGTACATGTTAATAGTTTGTTTACTTTTTATTGCTGAGTAACAGCACATGGTATGAATGTACCACAGCTTCTTGGCCATTGACAATTAAAGAACATAAGGGATGGTTTCTGATGAGTTGACACATACTTTCATGGATAGTTTTCTTGGATAGGTTTTTATTTTCCTAGAATAACTGCACTCAGCTACAAGGTTTTCTGATGGCTGTATGCTAGTTTTGCAGTGACTCTAACATTTTACAAGCCACCCAGCAACACATGAATGACCTCTTATTTCTACATCTTTGCCAGCATTTGATGTGGTCACTACTTTTTTAAATTGTAGATGTTTTAATAGATAAAGTGATATGGATAATAATGTTCAGTGGCTTTTTATGCATTTATTTCTTATGTTTATATTCTCTCTGATGAAATGTCTTTGTGCCCATTGTTCCTTTGACAATTTGTTTTTATCCATGTACAGTAATTGGATACATGTTTTGCAAATGTTATATTTAATCTGCAGGTTGGCATTTCAGTCTCTTCATAAGGTCTTACACAGAGAATAAGTTTTTAATTTTGATTTTATTAAATTTATCAGTATTTCTTTCATGACATACTTTTGAAGAGACTTTAATTGTTTTATAATTTTTTTCTGAAAATGTTTTATTAAAAGTGCTGTAATTTTATGTTACATTCAAGTTCATGAGCCATTTTGAGTTAATTTCTGTAGAATGAGATTAACTTTAAGGTTTTTTAAAAAAAAATCTATGGATATCCAGATGCCATAGCATTATTTGTTGAAAGACTATTTTTTCTTCACTAATGTGTCTTTGCCAGCTTTGTGATATATTACTAGGTTATATCTACACCAGCAAGGCTCTACTCCTGTGTTTTCTCATCTACTCCATAGCAGTCAGTCTTTGAAACATTGTTGACGGATTCCTTCCACATAGTAATTTTTTTTTTCCATAATTGTCTTAGCTAGCTTAGGGAGTAAGTTTGCTTTTTCTGCAAAACTTCCTACTGGAATTTTGATAGGAATTGCATCAGTTGTATAGATCAAGCAGAAAAAATTAACACAACATATTGAATCTTTCCATCTATAAACACAGTGTATCACCTTTTAATTTTACTTTGATTTTTTCACCAGTGTTTTATATTTCAGCATATAAATCCCATATCTCTTTTTAAATGTGTATCAAAGCATTTAATATTCTTTGGGGCAGTTATAGACGGTATTGTTGCTAATTTGTTTTCCTACTGACCTGTGACATGGAATAATGGCATAGTGCTGACTACCTTACATTCACTTCCTAGCAGGTTGAGTGGTAATAGATGTTTAACTCTCCACTCGAGCCTACCGAAAGCATAGAGTAGGGCAATGGGGAGGGCAGGTAAGAAGCCCAGTGCAATTAGCCCTACTTCCTCTGGCTCTTTCAAAACTATTCTTGTTGGGTGGACCTGGATGCTCAACTTGCAACTAGATTGTGCTGACACTGGTTAGGTGGTTGGAATACTGTCCAGTTTCCTCCAGATGGGACATAGATTAGCTGCCTCCTCTGTCTTTATGGAATTCAGAACATCACTTACCTGGGAGAAGGTTTTCTGTGTACATGTTTTCACAGAAAATGCAGTAGTAGTTTTTTGTTATCATTGTTTGTTTGTTTGTTGTGTGGTTATTCTCCTAGAAGGATTTTGCGCAGCTGTGTGTGATTGGATCATCATCTCTGGTCTTTGGCTGGGGGAATGCAGGATTTCCATGAAGCCATTTTTGTCTGTGCCTACCGGAGATCTGGGATATATGGAAGGCAATAAGAAAAACCAGTAAATTTACCATAGTATCTCGCTGTAAATCTTAAAGTCCCTAAATAGCCTTCCTCTTTCTATCTTTTGGAGTCTGTCTTTGTTTCTTCTTGTCATGCCTGTAGTGTTTTTAGGTATTAAGATCGGGGTGTTGCATTGTACCTGAAAGTCGTAGGAAATCAAAGTTTGAGGAAGGCTTTTAAAGTATCATGTAAATCAAATCTCATAAAGCAAATATGGGAAGATATGATTATAGAGAATGAAATGTTATGACTTACCTACAGGGAAGTGATTTCATAAAATAAAGTCTTCATCAAAATTAATTAATGTCAAATAAATCTCTAAAATGTAAGTGGAAAAGTTAACAATTTATAGAATATAAATGATATAGTTAATAAAAAAAAAAAAGATGAAATAACCACAGTACACGTGAGGAAATAAAGTTGGGAATTCTTCCAGAAAATATAAGTAAAAATATGTTATTCTTCAAATGCAGATGCAATATAGGAATAACAGCTTTCTCATGGATTTTATTTGTTAAGTAACAAAGGATTGAATAGAAAGCAAGCACATATTTCTAGTACTCTGGAATGAAGTGAAAAATTGCAAAGGCAATTCTTATGAAAATCAAAGATGAGAAGTGTAAGACAAAGTTTTTTGCTGTTTTGTTTTCTTGTTTTTTAAAATCATATTGATTATGTTATACATACGTGTGTGTGTGTGTGTGTGTATATATATATATAAATATATATATATATATTTTTATCTTTTAGATTTGGATTCCAATAATATTATTTTGAGGTTAAACTTAGTAGTTTATTTTAACAGTCAATCAAGGAGTAAAAGTTGGATATACTTCCCAGAAATAGACCATTTCTATGTGCAGTAATGCTGAGTTCCCTGATAAATAATTGATGAAAAAAAATTATTGTTCAGACACTTAGCCGAAATATTTCAGTCCATAGAGATACACTGCCCATGGATACTAGAATCTAACACAGAATTAGGTTTTTATTCAAAGATATAAGGGAAAAGATCTATATCTCAACCTCTATCCTGTGTGATATTACAGCAGGGCCTAGGGAGGTTGGGGGAGGAATAACAGGGGGGAGAAATACAAGATATAGGTGATGGGAGGATGGAGGCAGCAAACCACTTTGCTATGCATGTACCTATGAAAGAATCTGGCAGGTTCTGCACATGTATCCCAGAACCTAACGTGCAATCATATATATATTGAATAAAAAGACTGAGGTCAGATTTTTCATATTACCTATAAGATACAACTACCTTAAAAACAGAAACTGGGATACAATACTAGCTTAAAAAATTAAGCTCTCAACTATCATTTTAATGTAAATCTGCCCTCCTAAGAGTAACTTGCCATTCAAGAACTTAAGATTGCTTTTCCACCTCACAGACAACGTTACTAATTCATTGATAAATATTCTATGTCCTAAAAACTAGCCAAGGAAGACACACTTAAGAGTCATGCCCAAGAATAAAAAGTTAAATCAGAAGACTTTTCATAAGTCAAATGAGATATTCTCTGAGATGAAGGAATGGAATCTAAAGGAAACAAAGTGGGTAGGAGGACAAAAATAAAGTTTTCCTAATAGACAATTACACATTATTGAAAAATAAACCGTATACTACATTAAATCAAACAGTATTTTTTTTATTTTCTTTTCATACAATAGAGTCAGCACACATATAGCCAGAACAAGTGATTCCCTAAATACATCTAAAAGAAATTTGCCAGGTTTAGTGGGAAAATACAAGAATTTAAATGTCACATTTTAATTTAAAATATAATAATTTGTGGTCAAACAACAAATAATTTATTTTTAGCATAAGTCTTTCTCATGCAATATTGAAAATATAATTACACTAAAATGACATTTTTTGTTTATTGAAAATAAAAATGTAAATGAAAATTCTATATTATGTCTGGTAAACATACATGAAAGAGAAGTTAAAAAGTTAGCTCACAGCAGGAAGCTTTCATATACATTTATAAGAAACATCAGAAGTAAAAAATATGTAGAAAGGGGCAACAGGCAACCAAACATGGTGGCTCACATCTATAATCCTAGCATTTTGGCAGGCTGAGGTGAATAGATCACTTGAGTTCAGGAGTTTGGCACCAGCCTAGGCAACATGATGAAACCCCATTTCTACTAAAAATACAAAAAATAAAAAATAAAAATAAAAATAGCCAAGTGTGGTGGCAAACACCTGTAATTCCAACTATTTAGGAGGATGAGGCAGGAGAATCACTTGAACCCAGGAGATAGAGTTAATAACGAACCAGGATCTTGCCATTCCCCCTCTACCCTGGGTGACAAGAGCAAGGTTCCCTCTCACAAAAAGGGGTGGGGGTGGTGGAGGGGGGGAAAAAGCCAAAAATATGAAAATGATTTTTACACAGAACATTATTCCACATAAGTTATTATTTAATAAATATATGCTTTTCAATCACAAAGATTAAGCAAATATTAAAGACTTATTTAATGTCCCCCAGAAAAAGAAGTATAAAGTTTGGTTTGTTTTTCTTAGCAAGAAAAATAATAAATCTCAAAATAAAAAAGATATACAAGAAATTGTGTGCTTTTTTTAAGAGGGCTAAAAATACATTTGACTTATTTAGAAAAAAAATGTCAACTAACTGTTTCCCTCTGATTGTTCAAAACATAGAAATATTAATGACAAAAGCAAAAATAAAAATGAATATGAGTTAGAATATTAAATGCATACAATTAGAAAAAATGGTTGGGAATAGGGAGACAGAGAGAACAAAGGCAGAAAGAGAGGAAGCAAAGACAGAGACGAAATCTAAGGGTAAATAATAAACTGTCTAACCAAATATTTATGTAGCTAAAATAGCAATTATATTAGATGTAAACTATTTAAATGTGTGTTAAAATATAAAACACCGAAACATTAGATTAAGAAAAATTTGCACTTACCTAAAAAGAATCACACTAAAATATTGAAAACAAAGGTTTAGAGAAAATTAACAGATATCTAAAAAAAAAAAAAGAAAGAAAAAAAAATGATATGCCACTGATACTGCATTAGACAAAAGAGAATTTTAGGAAAATGAAAGAAATAGAGAGGAACATAATTGATAGCATGAGATGAGAGAGAGAGAAATATAAAATATATACAAAAAATTGAAGATAACATGAGTCAAAAATTTAAATGTTTCAGTATTATTGTCTCGATATAAACCTGAAGCAAATACGGTGGATATCTATTTATGTTGACAAATTCCAATTGTAGTGAGAGGTGTCTAATATAAAATTCATCTACACTGAAGAGTGTACAGACATTTAATAATTAATAGAAATAATTTACAATCAACAATTAACAAGCCTTTTACATATATGTGAATGTTGCCAAACACACTTTTAAAAATAAATATGTATTTTATCCACTATAAATAATCTATTTACCTATGTGAATTCTTTTTGAGTAATGATTTACTGGGTTTAAAAATGTGATCTTAACAAGTCTTTCATAAATAATTTTATTGAGATCTGATTTTATGGCCAAACATAACCAACAAAAAATTAACAGACTTTTCAGCTTATTGTATGATGGAAGTATTTCTCTAATAACAAAACTAGAAAAAGACCATAGAAAAACGAATGTAAGAGACGGACAACTTTTATGAATGAAGACAAAAAGTTTCAAGGAAATACTAGCAAATAAAATCCAGGAATATATTTCCAGATATACATGCCATAACCAGGTAGGATTTATCTCAGCGATGTAAAGTTAGATTAACATTCAAGAGTTAGCTATGCAATGCTGATAGAAATAGGAACCAAAACTATATTATAATCTCAACAGATGTGAAAGAAGTATTTTAAGTTAATGATAAAAGCACTCAACAAAGTGGGAATAGAAAATAACTCAACTTGACAAAGGACATCTGCAAAAAGACAGCATCTAACATGAAACTTAATGCTAAAACCTGAATGTATTTTTCTTATGATCCAGTGTAAGACTAGGATGTCCGCTGCTGCCACTTCTCTTTAACATTTTACTGAAAGGTTGATTTTGATGAGAGGCAGCTGAGGAAACAAATAAAAACAAAAGGCATCTAAATTGGAGAGGAAAGAGTAAACCTATCTCTGTTTGCAGATGACATGATTCTATATACAGAAAATCCTGAGAAATTACAACTAATAAATAAGTATGGCAGATTTGCAGATAACAAGATTAGTATATAAAGTCAATTATATTTTTATACACTACCAAAGAGAAACCCAAAACGAGATTAACAAAAATACTTCACAGAAACAGTACGTGAATAAAATACTTAGGAATAAACTTAACAAATTTGCAAAAATTAGAATCTAGGAACTCAAAAATATTGTCAAAAGAAATTTAAGAAAACTAAAATACATGGAAAAATAAATATTCAATATTCATGGATTGGAAGAAAACATGAAGTGACGACACCCTAAAACTGACCTGCAGCTTCAATTAAGACTCTAGCAAGTCCCACATGGCTTCCCTACAAAAATTGCCACGCCATTTCTACAATTCTTATGGACTTTCACTGTACCCAGGATAGCCAAAATAATACACTTCCCATTCAAAATTTACCCCAAAGTTACAATAGCCAAGATAGTGTGGTACTGACACAACACACCAACGAAATCGAGTTAAAAGTTCAGGAAGAAGCCTTCTCACTTGCAATCAATTGATTTTTTAACAAAGGTGTCAAGATAATTCAATGGAGAAAAACAGTCAAAAATCTCTGGGAATGAAGTCGAGATAACTGGATATCAGTTTGGCTTACCACGTGTGGGGATCTGTCCTGCAGATCCTGACTCAGTAACGTATGAATAACATACACTCAAACACACAACACAGTGAATGAGTGGAATAGGTGTCTGTGGTCACTTATGGGAACTGGAAGAGAATGCAGCAAAGAGACAGCAGCCACTGGCCCTCATCAGCCAGTGAAACTTGCATTTACTCAGAAAAGTTCAACTGACAAAGACTTGAGTCAACACAACTAGAGAGTGATTTGACACTGTGGGCTTCTAGGGTAGAAAGCAATTAAGCACCCACAGTAAATCAAAAGTCAGTCTTAGGATCACATGAGTAGACAAACTAGCAAGGTAAACTACTCTGCATTCCTTTTTAATTGTGCCCTAATCTCTTTGGCTCCTGCAAAGAGACTCTGGATGACTTCAGCCAGATTACTGGAGTTTATGCAAACCCCCAGGCCTTCCAAGAGGGCTTATAGCTATTATAACTAAAATTTTTCCCATCAATCTGACTGAACTCCACAAATATTCACATGAAGTTGTAACCCTGTCTCATACTTATACCAGAATTATCTCAAAATATATCAAAAACCTAAATTCCAAAGCTAAACACTATTAAAAAAAAAAAAAACTCACAGAAGAAATGCAGATGTTAATATTTGTGACTTTAAATTAGGCAATGGTTTCTTCAATATGTTAAAAAAAAAAAAGAAGTAATAAAGGTCAGTTAAATTGAAGCTTATGAAAATTAAACTTCTCTGCTTCAAAGAAATTGTGAAGAAAGTGAAAAGTTGCTATGGGAGAAAAATATTGGCACATCATATTGAGAGCTAAGCATATGAAAATGTAATTAGCTGTCAGAATAATGAAAATCAAACCACAATGAGATACTACTTTATGTTGAATAGAATGAACTGTAATCAGAAAGAAATAATATATGTTGATGAATATATGAAAAATTGGGACCCTCATTCTATTACTATTGGGAACATAAAGTGATGTTACTTCTTCAGAAAATAGTCTGATAGTTAAATTTTAGAGATGAGATGTACATTCATGACATGTCTGTAAAAGCGAGGTATATTTATGCCAACTTCTAAATGAATGTTAATAGAAGGATTATTCGCATATCAATATTTTCATCAATTACTGGGGTGGAGGTGGGCCTAGGTTAATGCTACCATTGCAACAGAGTTGCATCAGATAGTCACTCACCATGTATTTAATATCGTTGATGCAAATCTATATATTCTATAATTAAACCACCAAGATAAAGAATTTGGACAAATTACATCAGCTTTCTTGTCTCAGTCTGCTTGCCTTAATAATAAGACAAAATGTCAAGCCTGTTGCAAAAATCCCAAGCTTAGGAAACCTCAGCCATTTAAATAAAGGTAACAGCACACTTGCTTAACCTCTGCCTTAGAGGGAGGCGTTAGCTTTATCTTCCATGGTTGTTTGTTATATATAGCTCCTTGAAGAGGAACTACAAGAGAAGACTGTAAGTCAGAAAAAGCCTCATATTGTATAAGTACACTTATATGAAGTGTCTGCAATACATATATCCATAGAGACAGAAAATGGCTTATTGGATACCAAAGGCTCTAGGAAATAGGGAAGTTGGGATTGAATGTTAAGGGTTGCAGAGCTTCTTTTTAAGTTGATAAAAATCTTCTCTATTTAGATAGTGGTGATATTGGTACAATTTTTGAGTACTCTGAAAATCACTGAGTGAGTACTTTAAAATGGCTAATGTTATAGTATCTGAGTTATCTCTCAATTTAAGAAGAGTTGAAATCTTGGTTAAAGTTTTAGTACCACAAACTTTAGCAGGAATGTATATGAAAATGAAACAAACAGGCAAAAGTACTGAATGTGCCCCAGTCACATAAAATAGCAGGGAAGTGAACAGCTGAAAAACAATGTGAGCTAAACAAAAAATTTTTACTAAATATAAACTAATGCTTTCTTTAGTCTGTGTAGGAAAACATGGAGGAAATGACTGCATAGTTGGAGAATCTTTCATGTATAACAAATTGTACAAATGTCTCTAAATATTAAACCATTCTAATAAGAAAGTGATGTTCAGAATCTAAAAGAGAGTTGGCAATATCACCATTAATTTATAATTTGCTGGCTTTGCTCAGTGGCTCACCTTTGTAATCCTAGCACCTTGGGAGGCAGAGGCAGGTGAGTCAGGACATCAAGAGATCAGACCATCCTTGCCAACATGGTGAAACCCTGTCTTCAATTAAAAAAAAAAAAAATTAGTCAGGTGTGGTAGAATGCTCTTACAGTCCCAACTACTTAAATGACTGAGGCAACAGAGACCCCATCACCTCAGACCTAAATCTCCTGAAACTGATAAGCAAATTCAGCAAAGTCTCAGGATACAAAATCAATGTGTAAAAATCACAAGCATTCCTATACACTAATAACAGACTTAAAAAGAGCCAAATTAAGAACGAACTGCCATTCACAATTGCTCCAATGGGAATAAAATACCTAGGAATACAACTAGCAAGGAACATAATGGACCTATTCTAGAACTACAAACCACTGCTCAACAAAATAAGACAGAACACAAACAGATGAAGAAACATTCCATGCTCATGGTTAGAAAAAATCAATACCGTGAAAATGGCCATACCGCCCAAAGTAATTTAGAGATTGAACACTATCCCATCAAGTTACCAATGACCTTCTTCACAGAACTGGAAAAAAAACACGTTAAACTTCATATGGAACCAAAAGAGAGCCCATATAGCCAAATCAATTCCAAGCAAAAAGAACAAAGCTGGAGGCATCACACTACCAGACCTCAAACTATGCTATAAGGCTACAGTAATCAAAACAGCATGTACTGGTACCAAAACAGAGATATAGACCAATGGAACAGAACAGAGGCCTCAGAGGCAACACCACACATCTACAACAATCTGACCTTTGACAAACCTGACAAAAACAAGCAATGGGGAAAGGATTTCCTGTTTAATAAATGGTGTTGGGAAAACTGTCTTGCCATGTGCAGAAAGCAGAAACTGGACCCCTTCTGACACATTACACTAAAATTAAATCCAGATGGATTAAAGATTTAAACATAAGACCTAACACCATAAAAGCACTAGAAGAAAATCTAGGCAAAACCATTAAGGACATAGGCATAGGCAAGGACTTCATGATCAAAACACCAAAAGCATTGGCAAACAAAAGCCAAAATAGACAAACAGGACCTAAACAAACTCCAAAGCTTATGCACAGCCAAAGAAACAGTCATGGGAGTGAATTGGCAACCAACAGAATGGAAAAAATTTTTTACAGTCTACCCATCTGACAAAGGGCTAATATTTAGAATCTACAAAGAACTAAACTAGATTTACAAGAAGAAAACAAACAAACCCATTCCAAAGTGGGCAAAGGATATGAACAGACACTTTACAAAAGAAGGCATGTATGAGGTAAACAAACACATTAAAAAATGCTCATCATCACTGCTCATTAGAGAAATGCAAATCAAAACTACATTGAGATACCATCTCATGCCAGTTAGAATGGCGATCATTAAAATCTCTGGAGACCACAGATGCTGGAGAGGATGTGGAGAAATAGGAATACTTTTACACTGTTGGTGGGAGTGTAAATTAGTTCAACCATTGTGGAAGACAGTCTGGCGATTTCTCAAGAACCTAGAAATAGAAATACCATTTGACCCAGCAATCCCATTACTGAGTATATAACCAAAGGATTATAAATCGTTCTACTATAAGGACACATGCACGTGAATGTTCATTGCAGCACAGTTTACAATAGCAAAGACCTAGAATCAAACCAAATGCCCATTGATGATAGACTGGACAGGAAAAGTGTGGCACATATACACCATGGAATATTATGCAGCCATAAAAGTGATGAGTTCTTGTCCTTTGTAGGGAGATGGATGAACCTGGAAACCATCATTCTCAGCAAACTGACACAAGAACAGAAAATCAAACACCACATGTTCTCACTCATAGGCGAGTGTTGAAAAATGAGAACACATGGACACAGGTAGGGGAGCATCACACACTGGGGTCTCTCTGGGGTAAATAGGGGAGGAACAGTGGAGGGTAGGGAGTTGGGGAGAGATAGCATGGGGAGAAATGCCAGAAATAGGTGAGGGGGAAGAAGGCAGCAAATCACATTTCAATGTGTATACCTATGCAATAATCTTGCATGTTCTTCACATGTACCCCAAAACCTAAAATGCGATCAAAAAACTAAGAATTGTTTAAACCTGGGAGGTGGAAGTTGCCGTGAGCTGAGATCATGCCACTTCACTCCATCCTGGGTGACAGAGCAAGACACACACACACATATATACACACACACACACACAATGTATAATTTAAAATAATTTATATATATACATATTGTTTTTCAGCCTGCACTTTAAGAATTTAATTTACTTTTCAATTCAAATTATACATACATATAAACAAATATAAATATCTATTTTGATGATAAAACCATCAGAAAAAGAATTTAGATGAATTACTTAATTTTTCTTTCCTCAGTATTCTCTGTTAATAAGAAGACTGAATAGTAAATTTGTTACAGAAATTATCAACATTTTCGAATAAACATCAAACCAGACATGGTGACTCACACCTGTAATCCAAACACTTTGGAAGGGACAAGGCAGTTGGACCACCTGAAGTTAAAAGTTCGAGATCAGCCTGATCAACAAGGAAAAATCCTGTCTCAACTATAAATGCAAAAAAAAAAAAAAAAAAAAAAGAGCCAGGTGGCATGGCAACCACTTGTGGTTCCAGTTATTCAGGAGGCTGGAGAAGAAGAATAGCTTGCACCAAAGAGGTCAAGGTTGAGGTAAACCAAGATCCTGCCACTCCAGCCTGAATAACAGAGCAAGTCTTCATCCCTCCTCCCCAAACAAAACAAAATAAAAACAAAAACAAAAAGATCAAAGTGGAGGAGGGGGAGGATCCAAGATGGCAGATTAGACACAACTCCAGTACACAACACCCAGCGAGAGAGACGCAGAAACCCAGAGATCTCCTAGCTCCAACCCAGGTACCAGGTGCATTTCAACAAGTCTGGTCCGAGGGTGAGCAAAGCCCACTCAGAGCAGACCAAGGTGGGAGGGCTGCTGCTTCACCAAGAAAGTGCATGTGACCAGTGAGTCAGAGGCTCCCGCTCTGGTGCTCTCGTCCAGATATAGAGCTTCCCCAGAACCCTCAGCAATACACAGAACAGGGGATCTTTGCCAGTCAAGCGCCTGCAAATTACAAGTGCAGAGTTGAATAAGAGTCTGCAGACTGAGCTATTGTCCCCCTTCCCCCATCTGGAGAGAGACAGAGGTGTAAGCAGCAGCAGCTGGGTGGCCCCTACCCCATGACCTGAGAGAGAGAAAGCTGAAAGTGGGAGACTGCCAGGTGCAGCTGGGAGGGTCCTTACTCTACCCCAAAACCTCAGAAGGCTGAAGTT